>JANHFM010003562.1:67002-78212 GCA_032468115.1 Grayia smithii
CCCCACTGGATGCCTTTCTCCAAAGCGGCACAGTCTTCGGTAGTTCCCCCTCCTCTCCCTCGCAGCACATGCAGATGGTGATCGCGGCTCCCTTTTCTCAGTGCTGCTACCCCCCTGGTCTGTCTCCACAGCGGGGAGGGAGGCGAGGAAGCAGGCAAAGGGGCGGCGGACTTGGTTGTTTCCGGAGGAGTCCCCGCTGCTGCTTCTGCCACCGCCGCTGTGGTGCCTTCACCTCCTCCTCCTGCCGCCTCTTCAGTTCACTTTTAATTGTGTTGCACCAGCCTGCGGCCCCTTATATTGAGCCTATATTGATAGAAGAGCAGTGTCTCGCTTCCTAAGACAATCAGAAATATGTGTTTTCTGATAGTCTTAGACGACCCCTGTGAAAGGGTCGTTCGACACCCCCCAAAGGGGTCCCGACCCACAGGTTGAGAACCACTGCACTAAGGTCTAAGACCAAGAATACTGGAGATAAAGGAAGAAACACAAGAGTAGCCAGATATATGTTCCCCTTCACTGGAGGTTTTCTAAGAGGCTGGATAGCATCTGTGTGAAATATTTTAGCAGATCTCCTAACAGACATGGGTTGGATTACATGACCTGTGATGGACCATCAAATTTATGATTCTATAATAATGCCACTATTCTACTATTGAATTCTTAGTTCCTTCATGTAAACTCAGTTGTTTGTTGTGAACTCTCTGCTTTACCAAACTATGCATTTAATAACTATTTCTTTTGATTAGTCATTAGAGAAATTTACAACTATTTCATTTGATCAAGTCACCAAGACGTACAGCAGTAGAATGTTCCTTCTTCTCATGGAGTCTGGCACTCCGGCGTTCCTCAGAGTATGCATGCCGCTTTAAGGCATTGAAGACATGATTGGATAATTTTAAATCCATACCAATTCCATCACCAACTTGAAATTCTGGTGCAAACTGTAAACAAAGATGTAAACCAATAAGCAACTAGCTTTCATCATTATTTTAAATAAAAGTGGATCTACATGCTGATATAGTCAGAGTTGAATCACTGAAATTACTGAGATTAAATAACTCTAGGTATGCTCCTGATTTACCTATTCAATTTTAAATTTAAAAACAAATTTAAATTTTGGAAAAAGACACAAATGTAATGTTAACCTTACTATCTATCTTTCTGATTATGAACCCATAGACACACTAAGGGGGACAGTAGTAGAAGTTCTTTTGAAAGTATTCTGGTTTATAGTCATCCATTTGTCACATGCAGAAAACTCATGCATATACATGCTCTGCATTCATTGAACTGCTCAAATACATGACCTAAGTGCAATTGAACCTTATTTTCTCCAAAATTAGAAAGGATGTCAAAACTTAAAACTCTAAATTTCTTCAATTGTTTTAATTATTATCTAAGTTTGAAATTGTATTTTCAATTTTTTTCTATATTTTATTTTGTGGTGGTTAGTTGATTTATATATTCTTTGGGTGGAAAAGTACGAAACAAATATAAATACAGATAATAAATCCAGACTGCATCAGGTTAAAAATCAACTTATTTCATTCCTGTTGCTGAAACAGAACCAATCTTTGACTGTCTTTATCCATGCCAACATTTTAATAGAATATTTCAATTAGTTAGGCAAGTTTCTAATTTTAAGAGCTAATATATAAATCTGGATTCTGTTCTTTTTCTTTTTCATTACATTATGAGAGCAGAAATTCATACTACAGATAGTTCTAAATCACTGTAAGAACCTTTCTTAAATAAGGAGATAAGGTGAATATTCCCATCACAATGGCTGCAGTAACAGAATAGTTATTTGTCTAGAACTTACATTCTCCATCCGTGCTGTGTTCTTTCGTCCACATACAACTTCATCATGCTTGGTGGTTATATCTTTTCCTTTTCCTATAAAGCCTTTTTTTGGAGTAGTTGTAGGTTTATCTATAAATAAGCAGAACATTACATTTAAATGTGCATTATCTCAAAAGCAAGTATTATGTTACCATTTCCTTAACTATACTTTACACATTCTTCTATGCTCTGAAATCCCAATGACACTATGCTTAGCCAGCTTTTCCCCTTGAGAAAGTCTGATTCAGCATCATATTATTTAAATAAGAAAACTTTCAAGGAAGCTATTTTTGTTACTACACTCTACAGAGTAGTTAATACATTTTGCTAAGAAACACATAGCCTATTCACAGATCTTTAAAAACTACTCTCTTCTCTTGAACAGCTTGATTGGTCCTATAGTCCTCACAAATTAAAATTATTCACCTGTTTTCCTTCCTTCCTCTCACTAGAAATGTACACCAAACCCTGTGGATCAAGAATTTGCTTTTTGCTTAAGTCATAATTATACCTTTATAATGTATACTAATCAAATATTTTAGTATTAATAAAACATGGATGCTTCACTGGTTACTTTTTATTAAGCTATCAAGTAGACAACACAATAATCACAACACGTTATTTCTGAAATCTAAAAATCTTTGTTAACCATGAGATTCCTTGAAATGTTTTGACTCCACAAGCTACCTGCTTTGTAGGGATCATGACGAGTATCCTGCCAATCAACCTCATCTTCTGAACTGTCACTGTCTTCAAAAGGATGCACTTTTCGGTAATTCTCAAAAGATATGGACACTTGAAAAGCAAAAACAAATATCATTTAAAATTAATTCTACCACCTTTGTTTTTTGAAGATTAAAACAAAGATGAATGGGAAATAAACTTCATTCTAACAAGGGAGTTATGGCAAATGTGAGGTAACCTTTGCTATCGCCGTTGAACTTTTTTTCTTCACGCCGAAGTTGGGCATCATATTCTCTATCAAATTCCATTTGCAGCATTTGTGCCAGCATAAGGTCACTGGAAGTATCAACATTCTCTCCACTAATGAAGGGTCTATCAATAATCCTGG
The DNA here is from genome assembly GCA_032468115.1 of Grayia smithii. Lineage (NCBI taxonomy): Eukaryota > Metazoa > Chordata > Lepidosauria > Squamata > Grayiidae > Grayia > Grayia smithii. The sequence continues at coordinate 69,917 of JANHFM010003562.1, forward strand.
GTATAATAAGACAAAATAAAACAGAGCGACAAAGCTCAGATTTGTTATTTCTATAAACATTGCTGAATAGCAGCCATTAATACAAAATCAAAGAATAGTATAGCTTCTTTTGTAACCTTAAGTGAAGAGTTTAAATTTCAAACAGCATGAATATAACTCAGGAATACTACTATACTCAATGAAATATTAATAACATTTGGGCTACTCTATCAGAGTGAAACTGCCCCCCCAAAATAGAAAGTAATTACACTTACAAGATCTTTTCCCACAATGAGCCATTTTGAAGTCTTTGTCTCTACCAGAAGATTAAATAAATGATGGACAAGAATTTTGCAGGGCTAGTTATCAGCAGTCCAAGTTATTCAATGGAAAAATTTAGGCCATTTATAGTAGGTCTTTCATATGTAGAGTAAAAGAACCCAGTTTTCTATGATGAAAATTATAAATTGTAGTAGCAGATGTCTTCCTTCCTGCATGTTGTTTCTACTTGAAATTGTTCTCTACTTAAAGAGAATGAAGTGATAGTGTTCACACTGTGTAGGGGTTTTGTTAAGAGAGCACAAAGAGTTTTTTCCTTTTAGAAAACTATTATGTTAAATGAAAGAAGTCAGGTGGCCATCTTTCCTATCTGACTTGCTATATATTTTATACGCACTGTCTTGTAATCTGTTTTAAATCATTTATTTAGACATTTCAATGATTTAAAACAGACTTACACAACAGACCGTATAAAATTGCAAGTATTGTGCCAATTATATATAAGTACTAAAAGGAAATGGAAATCTATTCAACTTACGATACTACTTTTGGAAAAGCGGCATTTTCTTCTTTCAACTGCAGCTCTTTAGCTAGCTGTTCACTCATGACATCAGCAAGAGAACATGATATTGTAGTGTTTTCAGGAGTTCCCCATGGGCACTGCAAAGACAAAACATTGCATTGATCAACAGAAGATACAACGTCAGGTACAAGCAACCATATCCATCACCAGGAATAGTCCCAAATAGACATTTTATTGATGATAAACTATATTGTAAGAATCTCACCAGAATGTCTGCCTCCTTGGGAAAACATGATGATTTTGACAATAGACACTTCCTTCCCTGAAATAACTCCAAACTAGAATGTCTCTTTACTTCCTAAAGAGGGGCTCCCTCTCCTTCAGCCAGTGATTCCACCACACACATTTTTCTACAATTTTTCGTATGTATATAAAGAAGCCTGACAATTAAGAAAAACATTTATTTTGCCACTATTGCTTTTTCAGAATATAAATTACACTGGACATTTTTTTTCAAAAGTTTTGCTTCTTGAAAAACTTTTGATGATTATGATAGACCCCTTAAAACTGAACACATAATTTTCGAATGCATTTATAACATTAGGATTTTGAAAAATATGAAATTAATGTTTAATGACTATAATGTATTTAATTGCATGTTTCTGACCTGCTGCACAAATGTGAGGAATTCAGACCTTGTCTTGATCATCAATCTCACAACCAAAGTACAGTTCATATGCTTTCTTAACAACTCCAGTCATGGTGCATGTTTGAGGCTTAAGCATGTAATCAACACAAATGTAGCAGAATGTATCACAGCTGTTAAGACATTGGTGAGACATTTCTGCCATTGCCAATCATTCTCTCACAAGTCTATAACTGGCTTACTTGTTATGTAAATTACATGTACATAGACTGCTATGCCTTCAAACAATTGCATCAAAATACATGGAAACTGATATCAACAAAATGAGTGGCATTTGTACTTGCGAGCTGCTTTTATAGCATTTCCAGGCAGCATCCATACAGCCTCAACATGACTAGGCATGCCCAAATTGTACCAGATCCAGAATGTTATGCAATATGCTGATTGCATGCCTGGACATGCAAGAGCTACACAAAGCATCTTATAATGCAAGCAAAAAATAATACATTTGAAATATATGTAAGAAATTGCAAAAACAGATGATTTCTATAAAACAGCATGTAATAGGTTAAATTACAGGTTAGTTTCATGATTAGCAGCCAAAAATACATCCAAGTGTTCAGAAAGCAAACACTTTGTCATCCAATGTTACCAATCATTTATAAGCCAAAAAGTTGATTTCTTGTTGCTTATTAGTTTTAAACTTTTTAAAATTAACTTGAAGGTACCTGCTAAAGAATAAGATTGGACATAAATCTAATTTTTCTTTGAAAAAATACACGTTAACCCATTACCTTAAAGATTACATTTTTATTTAAAAGAAAGTTACTGAAGTAGTAAGATGAGATTCTAAATACTACATATGGTTCTTCTCTTTATATCCACTTTTCCTTCAATTTAAAACAGCATCAATGTTTCTTTCTCCATTCCATTTTTTGTGATATATTGACTGTAAAGGTGAAGTTAAGGCTTAAGGATGATTATAATCCAAGCCCTTTAGATATTACTGTGACATTCTAGATTGTTATTCACTTGTTATCCACCCTTCCCCAAACACTGGGATAAGAAAGCCCCAAATGAGCTCAGAATTAAAGAGGGGGGAAAAAAAATCTTATAAGGCCAACTCAGATTTCCTGGTGGCCACTGGGAGCGTTAGGATTTGCCTTCCCTGAGCTGTTCATGCTTTTATTGTTATCAAGAGTAAAAGATGAAAGATACCTTTCCCTTATGCCTTTGGGAGCCTTCATGTGACAGAAAAGATGGTAACTAGGCTAAGCTGCACCTGTTGAATATCCGGTTATTAATCAACTGCGAAGAGGCAAAGAGCTCGAACAGAGGAAGATGGCCTCTCTGCGGGTCGAACAAGGGAGAGGGAAACCCCGAAGGCCAGCGGGGCCTAAAGAATCAGGTCCTCCATCTTCGGGAATCAAAGCCAAAGTTTTCGGCTGGCTGAGGCTGGAGCCTTAAATAACAACAGTGAAGAAACACAGCGGCCCCTCAGAGGCACGAAGGCTGCGTACGTCAACGTTTTGCCCCGGCAAACAGTCGGCGTCAAACGTTCACGCGTTTAAAACAGCCGTTCTTCTCTCTCTCTCTCTCTCTCTCTCTCTTCCGGGAGTTTCCAATACATGGGATCCCTCAACCAAATCCAGATTTGGGATCACACACCCGTCCTGCCCTTCCCCACGCACCTTGTTTTGAGGCCAGGCCGGACTGGGGTTCGCTTCAGCAGCAGGAATGACAGCAGCGACACCAACGGGGTCCATGTTGGGCGGATAAAGAAGCAAGACGAAGGCACGCAAGACACAAAAACCAGCTGAAGCTCACCGGACAGCGAAAGCGACTCCTAATGGAATGAATCTCTTTCCGGCTTCAGGAACTTCCCGAAGCTTCTCCCGCCCCCTTGATCATCGGCGGCGGCTCTTCATTGGCTCGGAAGCCAAGTTCCAGGCCAGCGGCTGAGCTGTTTCCTCTTTTGGAATGGTCGCTTTTCTTTACCCCGCCCTCTTGACGCTATTGATCCCGCCCTCTCTCGCTCCTCCCGGTTGCGTTTAATCGTTACAACAGGCTTTGACGTTTCTGAAAATGGTCTGAAACAGTGTTTCTCAACCTTGGCCGCTGGAAGATGTGTGGACTTCAACTCCCAGAATTCCCCAGTCAGCTCTGATCACCAGATGAGTGATCAAGGTCGAGAAACACTGACCTAAACAGAAAAGAGAATCAATTCTGGGAGTTGAAGTCCTCTCCGAGCTTGAATAGATGCAAGATCAGGGAACAATTGAAAAAACGCCCATCAGGTTGCAAAAATGGCTTCAAAACAAAAGTGTTTTTTTTGCTTTTGAGTTAAGAGTCATCACCCAAAGCTCATAGAGCACCAAAGGCAAAAGACAAAGCACAAAAGCACTTTTGTTAATGCAACTGGGTTATGCTTACTCTCTCGGCCAGAAACCATGAAATGGATGTTTGTATCAATCAGTAACTATGGAGATTCTGAGTCATCCAGATCATGGTTGTCCGAAAGGTGATTTTTCAAGAAGCCACTGGATTTTCTGGTTTTTCTTTCAAGACGTTTAGCTTCTCATTGAATAAGCGAAACGTCTTCAAAGAAAAACCAGAAAGTCCAGTGGCCTCTTGAAAAAGCACCTTTGGGTATCAATCAGTAGATTGAGTGGCAGGCTGAACAACTATTAGTGCTTCCTTTTCCTTCCCTGTTTTGGTTAGCCTCTTTTCCACTTGAAAGATACAGTACAGTGTTTGACTTCTTTTAGCTTTCCTTACACACATGCAGAGAAGCTCTCTTACGGTATCAAAATGAATGAAACAACGATACCACATGTTTTGGTGTATGATTGTACTGATCAGTGTCACAAACTATTCTTCACACTGCTCTAATTTCGGGACCCAGAAGACATTGCAGTTTGCCTTTTCCTGCATCATAAATAAAACATGTCAATTTAAAAGGTATAAATAAAAAGATGTGTTGGAATATGCATTGTTCACATGAGTTTTATTATCAAAATAATATAAAAGAACAGATGAGCAGTGGTATCCAGATGTAGGAAAAACAGTGAAGAAATGTTTAAATTAAATTCATATAATCAGCATACATGATGAAATAAATTTTAATAGACCAAAATATTGGCCATAATAAAGCTGTAGCTTTGGGGAAACCACAAGTCTCTCTGTAATGGACATCAAATAGAAATGAATGATGTCTTAAAGTTCCTCAAAGATGGGTTGGTTTTCTGTGAGAGAAAGGACAAATCACAGGCATTTTAGTTTGGTGTTTATTTCAGCCTTTTAAAAAAATGTAGGACCTCAGACTTTTTCTTGTCTTTTCTACTATTTTTTCTAATTGTATTACATCCCATTTTCCATTTTGAAAATGTTGGTAAAAATTATACTGACAAGTTTCTAAGACAGCATGCCTTTTGGCCAATATAAATGGGGTATAAATGGAATTAAAATATATATATATATCAGCTATACTCTGCCAATCTATTCCTTTGATCTAAATCCTTTGTGTCCTTTGTGAAAACAAATGCAGTACATCTTTGCTCTGAAGAAGCAGTTCTGAGGGTTTCAAGACCTCATCTGGGCATCCAGGACCCTATTAGGGAATCTGCAAAGTCAAATAAATAAATAAATGTTTACATTTCTCTGTTTTAATTTCTAATGCAGTATTTATCAGTAGTTTAGGTGTCCTCAATAATTTTTATTTGATTTATTTATTTATAACCCACCTTTATTATTATTATAAATAACTCAAGGCAGCTAACTTATCTAAAACTCCTCCTTTTTCCTATTGTCCCCACAACAACCCTGTAAGATAGGTTGGGCTGAGAGAGAGTGATTTGCCTAAGGCCACCTAGCCGGCTTTCAGAGATCCTGAGACCAAAAATACTGCTGTATTTGCTGCTTTGCTGCTTTGGCTACTATGAGATACGCGGACTTCAACTCCCAGAATTCCTCAGCCGGCATGCTCTAGTCTAGGAGGTTGAGAAATGCTGCTTAGAGGGAGCGCTACCCCTTTAAGAAGGCTGTTTCTCTGCTCCTTTTCTTTGCGTCCATTGGAGCAAAGGCAGCAGCGACGTGTCACTGTTATGGCAGCCACATGCAGCCGGATGGAGATGCTTTAAAGCCTGGTGACATGCTTTGACTGATGTCTTTCAAGAGACCTGCCACTGGTCTTGCTTTCTGTTTGTTCTACTTCAGTTCTTACTTCACCAACAAGGTGAGGATGAAGGAGCTACCAACGACAGTATTACAAACTGATCATTATGTATCCCTTTTCCTCTGGTTGGGTTTGGGGTGGTCCGTTTAGGTATTCCAACATTTCAGAGTTCAGGGCTTGCCCGATGTGTATTTCTCCACGATTAAAACCTGCTTGGTGAAGTCTGACTCAGTAGCGCTTTATATTTGAACATCGCGGGTCCTTCATTCAGCCCATCCGGCATCCTGCCTGACAACGGGAATTGGGGGAGAGAACAAAGGGAAATCTACCGTCTGCAGGGGACAGTCTGTGAAGGAAGATTTCAGCTGATTAATTCACAAAAATGCACGATTTGCATGATAAGTTCTCCAACAGCTTCAGTGGGACTTAATATCTCAGATAGTGACTGCAGTCTAGAAGTCAATGCCCTAGTAAAAGGAAAACTCTAGCTGAGTTTGACATGCTGAACTACAAACTAGTAAATAAATACTAGTAAAACCTGTAAATTCTAGCTGAATCTGACACTTTGAACTACAAACCAGCCAACCACATTTCAACCTAGTATATTGAGAGGTTCATATCGTTTTGATTTATAGTTCGGTTTTCAATGTGAACCTGGAAAGTGAATAGGGTAAAGTATTGGTCAGTTAATATAGGTATGATAATGAAAAGCTTTTTATCTCAAATTTTAGGAAAAACTAGAAATAAGTTGCTGAAAATGGGCAACAGATTTCTCTTATACAAAAGTCATATCAAGTTCAAGCATCCAACTCTACTTACGCAACAGATTTTCAAGAAAGGAGAAAACTATCAGATTTTTGGCTTATCTCTTAAATACAAACACACACACACTATGAGATCTCATACTGATCTCATAATCATTGAGTTGAGTCCAATGCCTAGAATAGAATAGAATAGAATAGAATAGAATAGAATAGAATTGAATTCTTTATTGGCCAAGTGTGATTGGATACACAAGGAATTTGTCTTGATGCATACTCTCTCGGTGTACATAAAAGAAAAGATACATTTGTCACAAATCATAAGGTACAACACTTAATGATAGTAATAGGGAACAAATAAGCAATTGAATCATATTCGGAAACAGTCAATATAAATCTTAAAGATATCAGCAACAAGGTTACAGTCATAAATGGGAGGAGATGGGTGATAGGAACAGTGAAAAGATTAATAATAATGCAGACTTAGTTACTAGTTTGACAGCGTTGAGGGAATTATTTGTTTAGCAGAGTGATAGTGTTCAGGAAAAAAATAATAAAGGTAGAATAAAAATCTAATAAAGAAATAAAATAAAATTTTATTTCTAGATGTCAATTTTGAAACAGTCCAGTTGCAAAGGATGGAAGTCTAGCAATATTTAATCTTTTTGAACCCAATCACCCCTAAATTTAGCCATGTCAAGTAATGATATAATCCCAGACATTGATTTCCAACCTGTGGGTAGGGCGGGCAGAACATCAGGACAGAGAATCGGCCTTTTTATCTGGAAAATGAAGGTTGGGAGAAGCTTGTGAATCCATGTTCCTCCCCAAAGAGAGGTCCAGCGAAAAATAAACTTTTGTTTCCACCGCTCAATGATGACTGCCAGTAAAGGCAGTTTTTCTCATCTGGTAGCTCTCCTGATGCCAAAATACAATAAAAACAGAAGGATATAAGGAAAATTAAAAGCCCATCAACTCTAATTTCCTCTTTTCCATCATGACCTGACATGCCAATGGGAAACCCATGAGACAACAACCTCTTGCTCATTCCTCCCATGACGTGTATTAATTATTGAAACTATGATTGCAAAACTTTGGAAAACTATGAATGTTATACTGGTAATTCTTAACTTATGATCACGATTGGGATGAGGATTTCCATTTCTAAGCAAAGCAGTTGTTAAAATGCCTGATTTTACAACCCTTTCTGGGGGGTTGGAATTGTTAAGCAAATCACTGTGGTTATTAAGTGAACCATGATGTCCTTAAACAAATCCAGCGTCTTGATCTGGACTTTATTTGTTGGAAGCCAGCTAGGAAGGTTGCAAATGACGTTCACATAACTCAAGGATGCGGCAACCATTATAATACATGCTGGCTGCTGAGTGCTTGAATCTTGATTACTTGAGTATAGGGTACTGCGTCGGTCATAAGTGCGAGCATTGATTGTAAGTTGTTTTTCGGTGCTGTTGTAACTTTCAATGGTCACTAAATGAATGGTTGTATGTTGAGGACTACCTGTATTCCAAAATAATATGGAAATCCAATGTGTATATGCAGGTTTGTGCAAAGAAAAGGTGTTATGATTCCTGCTGGCATACATACCATTATTATTGTAAGGAATTTCATTTACCAAGATTTTATATGGAATTGAATACAAGGAGACAGAGAGAAATCACTCTATTCCAGTTCTCCCAAGGAATAATATGCAAAAGTATCAATGCAGCTTCATATTAACAATAGCAAAACTGTGAAATCTGATTACTTTGAGTGACAAGACCGAAGATAGGCATAATATCATTGCCCAATACACACAAAGCTGACATCTATAGTCTTAGTATTTGTATTTATTGCACGTATATGCCGCCCTTCTCCCGAAGGACTCGGGGCGGCTCACAAATTAAAAAAGAATACAATGTTAAATATATTAAAAT
>JANHFM010003562.1:108500-123793 GCA_032468115.1 Grayia smithii
GCACATTGATTTGTGCTTGAAATTGTAAGCCGCCCTGAGTCTCCGGAGAAGGGTGGGATATAAGTTGAAAAAAAAAATGTGGCAAGAAGTCATAAAAAGGGGCAAAACTCACTTAACAGATGTCCTGTTTAGCAGCAGAAATCTTGGGCTCAATATTAGTCATAAGTCGAGGACTATCTTTGTCACTTCCACTTTTCAAATTCCCAAAAGGACTGAATCGTTTGCTTTATTTATTCAAAGCAAAACAAAATACCCACACCAAAAAAAAAACCCAAATACACTCTAGATCACTCCAAAAGAGAAATATTTCAGCCAATATTACGATAGTTTTATGTAATTTTGTTGCTAGAATCTGTTAATTGAAAAGGAGCAACAGAAGTCACAAAGTTCAACTCACTAACAGTTCAGAAAAACCTGATTTTGCAGGTCTCTGAATCTGAATCTCACATTCAGAATAAAAAAGATGTTTTGCTACAGAGCAAGGCTAATATCTGATCTAGAACTATGACTCCCAAATGAGCAAAAGTGTACTGTGTTCCTTCCTAGAAGGCAAACGTATTTTGATAGATATGATAAACACTGCATGTATTCTGATGAATTCATATAGGAGTCCTCTATGCAAATGATTTCAAGTCTCTTCCCATCAAACATGTAAAAAAAATCTCTACACTGTGTTTCAGCCTTGGCAGCTTGAAGATAGACTTCAACTCCCAGAATTCCCCAACCATCATGCACTTTGGGGAATTGTAGAAGCTGAAGTCCATATAATTTCAGATTGCCACGGTTGAAGAACACTGCTCTATACTCAGACCTCTGTAGACCTATAGGTACCCTTACTCAGATGAAACAGTCTACGACAGGAGTGTCAAACTCAAGGCCAGGGAGCTGGATCCAGTCTGTGGGGTGCTTAGATCTGGGCCATGGGGCTGCTCTGGAAATAGCAAAGGACCGGCCTGTGGTGCCTGTCAGCAAAAATGGAGCTTGGGAGGGCTGTGCGCAGCCTTCCTGGGCTGTTTTCTGCCACAATCACCTCCTGCAACCTCTGCCAGAGGAAACAGAGCCCGGGGAAGCTGCAAATGGCCTCCCCAAGCTCTGTTTACACAGGCAGAGGGCTGTAGGACACCACCATGGCCAAAAACGGAGCCTTAACAAGTGATGTTGAGCTGGCCACGCCTACCCTGGTCATGCCTACCTCCTAGCCAAACACAACCCTGATGTGGCCCTCAATGAAATCGAGTTTGACATTGCTGGTCTATTGCCTTCCTCAAACCTGAGGCTTGTTCAATTGGTATGTATACATATACCAAAGAGTTTCATATTAAGCCATTGTGTTACTCCCTTTAGCCCTAGGATGCAATGTCTAAAATTTCTAGGGCTACATGTTTACTCCAGAGCCTTGGGTGTGACCAGTGTAAGCTTTGCTCAACAACCAAGCTTACAGTCCCAATTATGGTCATAAATCAAGGATCACTTGTAGATTATTACAGGATAATAAATAATAACATTATTCAATTTTATTCTTGGCAAATTTAATTAACTTTAAATTAAATTCAATGTTGTCTCAACCATACCGTGTGTGTTCCCATCCACTTTTGGACTTTTGCCTTCTCTCAGAATACCAAAAAGCCTTAAAAGGTTCTGTACCATTCTACAATAATCCATGCTGATCTAGAGTGAAGTCTCTATCAATAGAAGTTTCTAATTAAATTACTGTTGCAACATCTGGAAATGTGTGCAGACAAAGAATATGTTCTTTGCATTATGCTATGGTGTAAATTATTTGTAACAATGTATCCTTATAGAAATTTTCATCTTTACGAGATACAACCCGGTATTTAGTTCAAAAGGAAAAACTGATTCAACATGCCTATTTTTTATTGAGAATGTAGTGGAAATAATTAAGAAAAGAAGTTTTATTAAGATAATTTATTCTTGCCAATGAGTTTGTTATATTGCATATTTTGGACTTTCAAAATTAATGTATTTTCTAAATACCCCATCATTCAATGTCATTGTTTTTGAATGAGAGTTTTATGAAATTGTACATAACCTCCTCTACTTTTTTCACTTTCTCAAATAAACTCTTATATTGAGACTTTGGTTTAAATTATATGATTAATTGATGTACATACTTATGGAAATACTATTTAATGAAATATTTTTTTAAAAAATAATTAGCTAGCAGTCCTAATTATTAATATTATTTAGAACACATCAGCATCTTTTCTTATAGGTTTCTTATAGGTTAGAAAACATCCAAAATGTAACTGGACAGTTCTGAGTGCCTTTTAATGAAAAGAGATGACTATTTTAGGTAGCTGAATGGAATTTCCTAATCCAATGACAGAACAGCTTTGTCTTGGACTTCCGCAGCATTAATCAAGATAAGACTGCCTTAATTAATTATAAAAGATTTTTCTTGGCAAGGATTATCTTTCATACTGAAAAACACAGATGGTCTCTCATAATAAAAAAAAATGGATTTTGAAAATTGTGATCTTTGGATTTTTCTCATAATATTATGAGATGTAGATACTTAAGTGTTCTGCAACAACTACAAGGAACATACTGCTCTTATTCACATGGCTGAAAATATAATTCTGAAATACCCAGCTGTGGAACTGAAGATCTGCTATTCCTTAAGAAATCTCTGAGAATACACTGGATATAGAAAGTCTATACAGTGATTAAAATGCCAGATTTCTGAAACATAAACATATCAGACCAAGGTAAATCACTTCAGAGTTCTTTCCACCTTTAATATAACATATACATTGTACAATTTAATAAAAAAACACACTGAAATCTTTTAGGAGGAAAAATAACAATAACAATTTACAATAACATGGTTGCATAAAGATGGTTGCATAAAAATACTCTGTTGAAGCACCTCTTGATTTTATGACACCAGTCTTTTGGGGAAGGAGGAGTCTATCAGCATGGCACATGTTGTCTTGGGAATCTTTGTCCAGTCTTCATTGCAAAAGCTCTCCAAATTTGTCAGTTTGGAGTTTGGCTTCTCAGTTTGGCTTCTCCAGTGCACAGGTCAGCGCTCAGATATTCAACTGGATTCATGTCCAGGCTCTGGCTGGGCCAGTCCAAACCCCATCTTCTGGTGAAGCCATTCTTTTGTTGATTTGGAGTTATACTTTGGGTCATTGTCCTATTGAAAGGTGAAAGTCCTCTTCAACATTCTAACAGAGGCCTGAAAGTTTTGTGCCAAAATAGGCTAATATTTGGAACTGTTCATAATTCCTTCCACCTTGACTAAAGGCTAAGTTCCAGCTGAAGAAAAGCAGCCCCAAAGCATAATGCTGTCACCATGTTTCACTGTGGGTATGGTGTACTTATGCACATGGTGATGTGCAGTGTTGTTTTTGCATCAAAAATTCTTTTTGGGATTATGGTCATAAAGTTCAACCTTGAACTATTTTTTGCATATAGGTTTTTGCAATTGTAGCTGGGATTGGATGTTTTTCTTTATAAGAAAAGGCTTCTATCCTGCCACCCTAGCCCACTGCCCAGACAGGAAAAATACAGGAATTGTTGTCATATGTAGAACACAATTGATACTTGTCAGAAATTCCTGCAGTTCCTTTAATATTACTGTAGGCCTCTTGGCTGCTTCTTGGACTAGTTTTGGTTTTTTTCATCAATTTTGGAGGGACATCCAATTCTTGGTAATGTCACTGTTGTGCTCTTTTCTCCACATGTTGATAACTCTCTTCACTGTGCTCCATATTATATTTAATGCCTTTGGGGGAAAATGGTACCCTTCTCCTGACTGCTACCTTCTAGTAATGAGATACCTTTATAGACCATGGCTTTTGCTGTACAAGGCAACTGAGTAAATGTCAGTAAAATCCTACTGACACAGCTGAGCTTTATATGGGCTTGATCAGTCACTTGAATTGATGGCAGGTGTGAATTATTTAATATCAGTTTGAATGTATCTAAAAGATGTTATAGAAAAGGAAAAAGTTCTGTCTAACAATTGAGACTGACAAGAAAAAAAAGAGTATACAAAAATAAGCCAGGTGATTCTTAATAATTAAAAGGGATATACCAATAAACCAAAAGAATGGTCTGAATAATTTTCCTGTATTGGATTTTCAGGAACAACAAAATTAAATTTTGAAGAATTACATTATTTGAAGGGGCTAAAAGGTCAAAATTATTAGAAGTAAAAGTAAGAAATATAAAATTAGTTTATTTGATCAAGTTAAAATATAGTTATTCTGTTACCCCTTATTGGACCTTTGCTGACATCAGAACTGAAATGATCATGTTTCATGGATTTGTTTATAGAGAGGAGATGGGCTATGGGAAGAAGAAATCATTTGTTGTATTTTAAGAGAAGGTGATAACGTTCTATTCTGTGTTTTCATTTTGAATTATTTTTTACTGTTGTAATTATAATCTTTAATTAAATTACTATAAATATTCCTTGTTGCACTGAAACAAGGTAGAGAGTGGGTTACTGCATATACAAGATTCATATTTGGTTCTAGTACTCTTGAATATTTGCACAAGGACTGGGATTGAGATGGAAAAACACTTATCAAATAAGTAGGTGACACAACTTTGGGTGAGATATGTAACAACCTTGAAGGCAGGAGCAAAATGCAAAACAACAGGTTGGCAGAATGAAAATGAGAGAATGAAATTTCCCAAGACAAATGTAAAATTCTTAAGAAAAACACGCAAAGGTATATGAGACCTGTTTTGGTAAAAATATTTCTGTAAAAAAGATGTTAGAATTGTAATTAATCATAAGCAGTACTATAATCATCAATGACATGGCTATGAAAAATGTAGGTTCCATCAACTGAAGTGTAATTTCTGAATCACATATGATTTGCTCTAGTCTGCATTGCTCAGACCCCATTCTATGTAATAGTGGATCTCACAGAACTGTAGTAATGTCTCATTAATCAAAGCAAATAAATTAAAATAAGTTAAACCTAAGGCTTCAGACTATTGTTAAGTCTGAAGCCTTAGGTTCCATCTTTTCAATGTCTGAAATTTAAGACAACAGATTTTTGTTGTTGTACTATTTTCATTTCCACTTCTATTAATCCTAATACTAATGACTGATCAAGAAGAACGAGAATAAAACATTGTTCAATTAATCTGCATTCCATGACAAACAATAAACACTTGATTTTATTTTAATTATTGTGCCAGTCATAGTCTGTACCAAGTGAATCAACACTGGAAAAAGTGGGACATGAGCATAAACTATATATAAAAATAGTAATTTAATTACCTGATGCTTATTCTATAGCATGTTATGAAGCACATCCAGCTGTCTGTCATTTTCCAGATCTGTGTGTGTGTGAGAATCTATGCATACATACATTTATTTAGAAAACAGAATACATGGAAATTGCAGCAGTTTGTCTAGGACAAATCTGCTTTTTTGTTTTCAGCTTACATGTTGTATTTTATGAACATGCGGTTTATAAAGTTTTTAAGATTCCAGAGCAGTATGAAAAAGTGGCAATTTTAATGGCCCCTAATTTAAATTTGATTTTATACAGTCATTTCTTATGAAAACAACAATTGTTCAACAATAAACATTTCTTACATTAGGTATGCATCTACTATAAGGGCCCAAGGCTGCTGCCGAATATGCCCTCAGCAGTACAACTTGGTTTTATAAAAGACTGCTTAAACATAGAGCATCATCAATGTAACTTGGAATGCACTCTAACATAGAGTACAAAATAACAATACTACCAAGTGCAAATCTAACCATCTACACAGAGGGAAAAGTGCAGTGATTAGAAATATGTACGTGGCCTAAAACAATATCTTCATATAATAGCATCTTTGTTTTGAATGTCTGAATGGCATCACATACAAAGGTGAAAACATAAGACCAGTTATTTGTTTTTTGTACATGTAGCTTTTTTTCAGTACTATGAACTTGAAAAAAAAGTTGGTGTTGGGGTAATCAAATAATCAGGAATTACAAAATACTATCTGAGCTTATTCCAATGTAACCATGTGTCTCTCTTCCAGTAGTTTTCGTAAAGCAAACAGAAAAAAGTTATCCTCTGGTGTTTAGTAAACAATATCACTGCAATGATTCAAGGCTGCCACTGGGTTCCAAAACTGCCCAATATTTTGTACACAACTGAACAGTCTACCCATCCACCAGGAAAAGTGCACTTTCAATAACAGTTACAAAAATAGATTGGCACATTGTTGACAGAGTGACAATATAATCACAACCCATCATTGGTTTTGGATCCATTCATTAGGTGGATATCAGCTCTAGCAGGAAATACATCCAGTTCCAAGTGGGTCAACAGGATTTTTCAAAAAGTGTAAAAGAAAGGTGCTAATACTCCTCATTCTTTCATGAATTATTTGGGCAACCCAGTAAAGTTCTCTTTTGGTCCACAAAGTATTGTATGAATGTTCCACCCACTATCCCCTCATATGTGAACTCATTCAACATTTGCACTGAGTAGTTAAACAGTTCATCTAGCCTGAGAAGTCTTAAGGAATTCACCGTTTTATTCCTAATATCTGGTTGAAAAGCTGCATTGAAAGAGAAGAAAGGGCACTGGGGCTTCTGCATCCCTTTTTTTTTTCTTTTTTGCATTTTCAGTAGTAACTTGCTGCTCTTCTGAGCAAAATAGACAATAGTTTTTAAACCCCTCCCCCTTCTTGGAAGGGTAGCCTGTGCTAGGAATTCTGGATCAAGCGTCTGTAATGTGGCATCACTTCGTGTTCAGGTAGATGAAGAGCAAATTCCAAGGCCACTAACACCGGGAACTCAAAGGCAATCAACTCTCGCCTATTCAAGCGGAACTTTTCTTCCAGTTTCTGTAACATAGTCAACAGTTACAGCTTAGTATTTTAGGATACTAACTGTAGGAAAGTACTTAAATAACTTCCCCTAATTTTATTTATACATTCATATAGTATCTGCCCAACCGGTTTGATCAGTCAGGATTGGTGCACTCCAGATCCATCAATTCAACAATGCCACCTCCAGGACCCTAGAAGTGCATATTCTCCATAATAGCACCTACCCTCTGGAATTAACTTTCCCCCAAGATTTGAACAGCCCCCCTACCCAACTGGTATTTTAAAGGGTCCTGAAGACATGGCTGTTTGTCCAGGCTTTTAGAGAGGACATTTGATGACTCTTTCTTTCTTTTCCTTGTTACATGCTCTGTTATCCCTGCTCTTCTGTTATGTGTTCATTTTGGTTTTGCACATCTCTCTATGTTTAAGTATTTTTAACATTTTGTAAACCACCCAGAGTTGCTGGGAGTTGAACAGCATAAAAATGTAATAAATTATTAGTATTATTAAAATAGAATTTCCTAATCATTTTAATTATTTTTCAAACAAATGTAATACTTGATGTAATGACCACAAACGAAGACACAACCCTTCCCAATACTTTATGGCAAAAATTAGTGGCCAGAGATACTTACATCTATAAGATGCCTGACTTCATGCTTTTTGATGTCACTGCCAATTTTGGCAGCTAGTAAGACGCATGCTCCAGCACAAAGCTTTCTGTTTTGCTTGTTGAGTTTTCCCTTGAGAGCAAGCTTTTCAAAATAGACAAAGGCCATAGCCACAGTAGGCTCCTCAAAACCACACTCTTCTTGAGCTAGTTTGCGCATTTCTCGCTTCAAGCTGAAAGAGGAAGGGAAGTAAGTTATGTTGCCAAAGAAAACTGAAGATAATAACAATGTCTGCAATTTAGAAATCTTGCCTAAATATACATAGCTGAAATATTTGTAGTATTATGTTGCACATTATTTTCAGTACATGTAATTATTTACGCCTTCTGAATTTCTGAACACTGAAATGTCCATGTTTGAAATCATACGTACTTACTTACACAATAATATGCCTTGTATCTTCAAAGTGCTGAACAAGGGAAGATTCTAGGTAAAGAAACCAACATAGCAAAAGAGCTGAACTGCTTAAAAGGCTATTTGTCAAGAAGAAATTCTAGTCTAACAGCTCTTCCTTATTTTTGCTGTTCCTACTCTACCTTCCAGAATAGAGTTTCACTGCTGTCTGGGCTGAAGGCCACACCTAGCCTTTTGGTCACATGCTATGAAAAATATGTGAAGGCCAACGCAAGGAAGTGCTCTTATACTTTCCCCTGTGCAACTGCAAAACTACAAAGAGTCTCCTATACTTCTGGACAATTGCGAATAATAATTTGCAAATATAAGTTACAACTTTCTTTTCTCTTAATCATGTTTTTGGACTGCAAGTACACAATGTATGATACAAAGGACATTAAATTTATTTAAAAACAATAAGAGAGCTTAATCAATGGACTATAAAAAAGAGATATATAAGTGTATGCAATATACTGAAACTATTCCAGCTGGTTAACTGGAACTTGGATATCACCAATTTGTCCAGGTAGTTCCCTAACTATACATAGTTGATTTCCTATAGCTGTTTTTACTATCTAAATGGAGAATGGCTGTTCTTTCTTGTAACCAAGTAATCAAAATTTGAAACCAGCAGTTAAACCTGACTAATGCTAATCAAAAATAGTAACCATTTTGAGATCTATCCAACCTATGAACTCATCCACCTCTTCCTGTGTTACTAGTTTTACTAGCACTTCTGTTTTCCTTTTGTCTAAAGAGTTACATCTGTACACTTAGTATTTGCCTAACTGTACTCCATGAATGCTTCTTTTTCAATCTGTGTTAATATTGATTGACTTTATTTTTTATGTGATTTTCTTGATTAAAAACACAGACGTGATCTACCACTGCTGTCAACTGTGCAGTATAATATGATACCATTGCCATTGTAACTAAAGTGATCACCGATCTCTGGCAATTTCCTATATCAATGCTGCCCAACGTTGATATCTAATTGCTTTAATTGGGCAGCTGAGATGATCTGCACATCTTGGTTGACCCTGCTGGAAAATCAGCACACACTCCCAAGATTCTTCACTCCTCCCTCTGAGAAACACCACTATAACATGATGAGGCAACACAGCAGGGGGAGGATGTTAGAAGTAGGGAATGTTTTTTTAAATGAAAATAACAGTTGTATGTCAACAAAAAATGAAAACAAAGCAAGAAATGGATTTTATTTATTTATATCCCGGCTTTATTATTTTTATAAATAACTCAAGGGAATGAACATACCTAATACTCCTTCCTTCTCCTATTTTCCCAACAACTCTTAGGAGGGGATGGGGCTGAGAGAAATGGCCTGGCTCATAGTCACCCAGCCAACTTTCAGGCCTAAAACAGGACTAGAACTCAGGGTGTCCAGCCTGTTACCTTAACCATTAGAACAAACTGGCTGCTACATTATATATTTCCTGCAATGCTCTTTTTGAACTTTTGCAATTCCTTTCCTTCCGCTCTTACCCCTTTTACCCTGTCCAGCAGGCCTTAAAAGAAGGCTCCTGCTTGAAATCTCAACTAAGATTAAGCAAATGGTTTTTGAAAAGATGCAAAGGGTCATACACTGCTGTAAGTAGCCATGATAATCTATCTTTTTACATGTGTATATAAGGAAAAATATTTTTTTCTATAAGTTTTCCTCTATTAGGGCTTGTTTACACAGTGTGTGTGGGAGGGGGGCACACGTGCACTTGTGGATGTTTATAGAAAGATACAGATGTATATGTACAGTACATGTACATGTATTTACACACATATGCAAACTAGAAAGTCTTTGTATAATGCTATAAACAACTGAAGACCATCTGCCAAATATCTGTCAACTGAAAAGATTATTTACATCCTCATGTTTTCAAACTTTAAGACTGTACAGCACAAAAAGTGCTGTAAAATATATTAAATTGCTCACAAAAATATTCAGAATAAACGTGCACAGGAAAACATTTTTGTCTGATTTTTGTCAGACATGAAAACAAAAAAAACAAAAGCTGTAATTCATATAGAACAAGGGTAGAATGGATTTTAATTTAGAAAAATGAACAATGAAGAAAATTAAATCCGACATATTTGCCAATCCCTTAGCAGTCATTAATAAAATGCAATTAGGATACATTGATCCATCAACTGGTCCTGTTAATAAATCTCAATTTCTTGTCTGCCCCTAAACTATCCAGTAGGAAATTTTTCTGTTTTGTTTACTGCCTTTACAAAGTTCTCACCTCCCTTAAGTCTTTCCTTTCAGCATTTATATTTAATTATTAAAACACTGCAAGTCAATAATATATACTTAGGTCCACGTGCTATCTTATTTACTGAACATCTGATAGGAAGCAGCTGATTGTTTAGTGTCCTTAAAGGTCATTTTGTAGGAAAATTTACTGTTAATGTTTTACCTCCCTATACTAAATATGTCAAAGGGTAGTTGCCTGAGATTAGTACCTTCTTATTTTACTGAGTGTCAACTTGATGTGAGGAAACTTCTCCTTGAAGGTCTCATTCATATCTTTCTTAAGGTCCGATGGCTTCACATAATCAATGACTGTAGTCTGCAATATATTACGAACAAGATTTAATATCCATTTGACATTAGAATCTCTGCCTCTTCCTTTTCCTCTCAAAAATTACTATGGTAATTATTTTCTAACTGTTTCATCAAAGAACAATAAGAGTGCTTGTGGTATTTTAAAAACAATATAAATATCATTGCATAGGCTTTCATAAGCTCAAGATTCCTTTATCAATATCCACAAATTAGTGTAAATGTAGATGCAACATGCATGGATGCATGCTTGGACACACACACACACAAATACATTACTAATTACTTTTTCATAATTGGCTGGGCCAAGAAGCAAAGAGCAACAGTAGGTTTGTATGTAGGCTACTCTGAATTTAATTGCTGGGAACAATTCTTCAGAGAGATGTGCCAAGCACAACTTCTGCAGGTTGCAAATGAGTTGCTCAAGCCAATCTGGAAGCTGACTACTTAAAGTACCCACAATGCACTTTGAATGTAAAGTTACTCATGTACACATCAGATTGAGTGGTTACAAGTCTTACTGAAGTATCGTGTAGTTGAGGAGTATGTGATCTAGTTCATAGTTATGGTTTAAGCATTTGGACAGATGCCCATAGAGATCAGGCCTATTCTTTGATGCTTACCTATCATAGCTCATAAGATCTAGCAGGAAGGATGGTGGCCAGTAAATTACGTATACATTTAGGAAGCCAATTACTCAGACTAGAGGTAAGCAACCTTGTAGACAGAGAAGGCATATTTTTTTAATATGAGATTCCTCAAAGAATCTCAAGGGGTATAGCCAATACTACTGTGTTATGAAACTGGCATGGGTTCTTAGAAGAAGAGAAAATGTAGTATAAAATAGAAACATTAAACCTAACAGAGATTTCACAAAACTACTTTATTTTTTATTTTCAAAAAAAAAACACACCTCACAACTGTTTTGCTTTTGAATTATTAAGTAAATCAATTTGGTATTTCTAATGAAGGTGCTAAGAAATTCACTTAACTTCGATAATATTACAGTGTGTGGTTGAATTGGTTAAAATACAGGCTTTTTGTTCATAATGGTTCAAAGTTATGATGGTGTTGAATGAAGGAACTTACAACTTACGCCAGAAATTATGGCTATAGTAGCACCCTCGCAGTTGTGTAATCAAAATTCAGGTGCTTGGTAGTTAACTTGCACTTATGACTGCAGGAATGCTGAAATTTCCCCAGTGACCAATTCCCTCCACCACCCACTTCTATGCCCTTATGGGTGAGCGCTATGGCTGCCAAGTGCCACTGTGCATGGTAGTCAAAAGTTACAGTTCTGGGGTGATAGGTGGGTGGGGAAGAGTTGCAGCACTCCTCCAGTCAATTTGAAAAATAATGCAAGTCACTACATCTTTGATTATTTCCTGTATATTATTGGGGAAAAGAGTAAATCAGAGTTGCCAGATTCTTTATGAAGTTTTGAAGTGTACAAAATGTCTCAGAATGCAGTTGTAAATTTTATTAATCTTTAAAAAATATAAAGGCCAAGAAAATACCAAATGACCTGTCCAGTTTTTCATCCCTAAACAGTGTTGAATGTGGCAGACTGTTTACTTTTGAAGACATGAAATATGTTGTTAGCACTTAAATGTAAGAGAAGAGCTGGCATGAGTCCATTGGAACTGGTAGCTATTTATCCTGGCAGACATTCAACAGTTCAGCCAGACACAGCAAGCAGACTAATCCCCTTCAGTGGAATGGACAACTAAATATGAGGTGCTCCCTTGCAGCACAATTTAAGTCCTTTTAAATTTCTACTATAACTCACTGTTGAGACAAGTTACTATGGAGTATTTCTTGACTATGAAAGCAATTCTAAATAATTCCTGAGGTTTTCCAGTAACTATCAAATTTGGAAACAACCTGAAGCAAAATCAAATGATGGACGTAGCTCCCATACAATTTTTTCCAATAATTTCCAAGCTGGAAAAAGATGAAACATTTGCAAATTGTAATATAAACAAGCATACTGTAAGTTAGGTACAGAAATTTCTGGATCTGCGCAGCTATTTCTTATTTTCCAAATTAATCAACATCAAAACATTCAGACATGCTAATTTGGCTGTGGACACCACCCTTAAGTAAGCCTGAAATAGAGTGATGCTACTTTAAAAGCTTCATTAATTTTAGTGCTGGGATTCCTTAAGGTGGTGACATCTATTTTCAAGCTTATGTGACATCTAAAATGGTCAATGGATGGTTCAGTGATGCTGTCCTTGCACGAAGTCTGAAAAGCTTCCAAATTACTTTCAAAGTAGTTAGTCCGCCATGGCACTTTAGAAATGCAATGTATTATTTTTTTTAAAAAATCTCTTCAGCCCAAGCAGCCCAAGTCTTTCAGGACTGTTTGCCTGTATCAGTTCTTGGATATCTCATCATCTTAAATGCTATTGCATAGTGTAGTGCCAGATAAAGCTACTTCAGGAGAAATTCAATGCTGTACATGCAGTCATATATTGACACACTTTCTATTTTCTTCTTCCTTCTGCAGAATCCTGAAGAAATGTCCCTCCTCAACATTTGTTGGAAACATCCTCAATCTACAAGAGTAGTTTTGGAAACGGGAGGATGGAACTGCAGGGGGTAACATAAATTATATTTCCCCCATGCATTTGACAAAGCTATTTTGCAATGGAATGGAATGGAATGGAATGGAATGGTGGAATGGACTACAACGGAATATAACCTTTTGCCAGACTGTAAACAGACGTATTTTTCAGTACACAAGCTGTTAAATACATAGTCCTGCCAAAAAAATTGTTTTTAACCTAGACATAGAGATTGGGTTAGCTAGCCGCAACTACAATCTATTTCTCTGCCCTTCAAACCACATACATAGAGATTCATATTCCTTGAGAAACAAGTAGTGGAGAAAAAAGACCCAGTTTGATTTGTTCTTTCCCTTTTAAACCACTGTTGAAATTATACATCCCAGAGTACTATATTCTTAATATGGCTATCCCCTTCCAAAGCATGCTCCATAAACTTATGCAGTGCTATCAAGGCACATTTCTTTGAATAAATCCAAATGCCTAAAATTTTTTAAAGATTGTGGGGTTTTGAGGGTGGGTTTTTTGGGTCAAATTCTGTCCTAATTTTGTTAATTATGTCCCTAGACTACCAACATAATTATACTCTCAGCCTAGGACAAAAACAAAGAGTGGGATGTTTGAATACATTGTACAAAAGCTGATTTACACCACTATTTCAGACCATTTTGTATAATCTACTCTGACCCATCCCATGTATGTATATGTCTGTCCTCACCCACGAGAGTGAACACTTTTAGAAGACTGCAGCTGCCAAGCTGTAATGACATAAGCCTGCCAACAAATGACTGCTTAATTACAAACCAGATTTCAGCACGCAGAGAACAAACTGTTCCATGCTGACACAAGGGCCACTCTCAGTTCGGCACCCTTGTAAAATGTAGCAATTAAAATAACTGTATTCTCCTCAATGCTGCAGATTATTTTGGCTTTTTGTTATACAGTGAGCAGAATCCAATGTCATGCAAGTGGAAACCTCCTTGTGCACGATTTTTTTGCTTTTCTCCTCATCCCTTCAATTTTCTTCCACATATTCACCCTCAAAGTCTGTTCCTGATGGCTGAGGATCAGAAAGCCAAACAATTTAAGTTAGTTTTATACCTAACTGCTTATACAAAGAGATCTACTTTGCTGGAATATCACATGAACTGGCACTCAATATCAGCATTATTGTTTTCTCTTTTAAGGAAGGATGAATTATAACTCTTAGCAGCAGCTGAAATCTAAATGGAAGTTGAAACAGTCCATTTTATGAAATATTACAAGATGCTGATAAATAGAAAAGCAGTATCTCAAGAGTAATAGAGGGTATATAAGAAAATAGGAGGGCAGCTATTCCATAAAAAACGTATTAAGGCACACTTGATGTTGTTGAAGCATGGAGAAAAATCAAGTGGTATTTCACTGTTCTTTTTTTTCATTGTGAGCACAGTTCTATGAGTGCTATTCCAATTTCAGTACAATCATTATAATTTGTAACCCACAGATGACATAATAGTAATCAAGCCATATAAAAGTCAGAAATATAACCAACTATTATAACTGAAATGTAACTAACGGTCACATTACTAAGTATTATACGCACCATATAGGAAGGAAATATCAGCACCCGCTTATGTTTTCCACAGGGCCACTGAGGATCATCAAGAAGATTAGGGTTGTATTCAGTGTAATCTCCCAAGTCACTGCCTATGAAGAATATTAATAAGTAGAAGCAACTGCATGAGACCTAAAGCAACAGCAGTCAAATGGATGATCAAATTATATAATATTGCCTGCCTTCATTTTTGTGTCTGAAATATATATTTAATATTTAATATTAAATAGGGTGAGCCAGAGTATAGAGCTGATATAGTTTCCAATGACAATTTAGGACTGAAGTAGATTGATGGTTGGATAGGTACAAGAAATGTAAGTAAAAGAATCCCATGATTAAGATCCGAAAAGGAAGCAGGCTTCCTAAATGATAAACCATGAATTTTGTATCAGCTCTATCAAGGTAGAGGCTAACAGGCTTAAACTCAACCCCTCCAAGGCCGAGTGGCTGTGGCTGCTGGCATCTCAGGATCTAGAGACCCCATCTTTTATGATGGGAGGGGAGTTGCTCGCTCCCTCCGATAGGGTGCGCAACTTGGGAGTCCTCCTGGATTCATGGCTGTCTTTAGAAGACCATTTGACGGCCGTGACCAGGGGGGCCTTCGCCCAGGTTCGCCTGGTGTGACAGTTGCGCCCTTTCCTAGACCGGGATGCCCTCCA
>JANHFM010003563.1:48886-59352 GCA_032468115.1 Grayia smithii
AGTGGGATTTGGAGGTTCTCCAAACTACACAGAATCTTAGCTAGAGGTTCTCCCAAACCCCTGCAAACCCCCAGCAGCCCACCTCTAGTTGGAGGTGCTGCTGAAAAGATTGTTCTGTGCAAGTACAGAAAACATTCCAATAAACTTTACATCCAAAGTTTTAGATGGTAGGGTAGAGGACAGAAATCTAATAGAAAGTCAGACACAGTCCCCAACACCAAGGGAATGGCTTTCCTAGTGATGACAATTAGCAGACCATCATAGGAAGCTTTAGCATGATCCAATTGATCCTTGAGACACTCAAAAACTTGCAGTTTCTGGAGATGGGAGATTTCAGACCTGAAAGTATTGCAGAAGGCATAGTTTAAAACTGTGACATCTGAGTAGAGCCACAAATTGTCTTGTTATAGCAAATTCAGTCCCAGATAAAAGATCAGGCCAATTGTCTTGCTGGGAGGGAAGGAAAATGTATTTTACCTGTCACCTTGCAATTTGAATTCAAAAAGATTTAAGTGTTGCAAATCCTTGTGATTGATAGGGGGGTTGGATACCTATGGGGACTTGGCACAAGACCTGAAAAATCTTATCTGGTGGCCAAAACTTCCTTGGTTAAAAATAATTTTGTTTGATAATTGACAAGACCTGTTACGAAAAATGTGCAAAGGGGTAAATTGTCATCAAGCTCAGGAAGAGATTGTGAAACCAAAGTCAAATCAGATCATCATCCAGATAACACTCTGCCATTTATCAGCACCAGAGGAATCTATAACAGATCACAGTCATGTTTCTGAAACTGTCTGGGTATGCAATGCGGTAGGAATAATTAATTGGTAATGCCTCAAACTGCATTTTGGGGTTTCATTCTGGATGCCTCAACTTCAGAGGTCTTGGGAACTGGGGCAATCTCACTTCTCAGCAAGCCAGATTTGAAGTAGTCAGGACATTTGATTTCAAAACATTTCTCTCCATCACACAAGCTATTCATGTACAAAGTGGCCAGTTTTTCCACCATTTCCTCCTCCACCCACCCCCCTTTCTTTCTCTCTTTCTTCCTCCCCATGTGCATTTGTTTGTTTGCACAACTTTTTTTTAATGACCCTGTAATCCCTTTATTTAGAGTGTAGTTGGGGTGACTGAATGGAAGTGAGCATTTACTGGCCAGATGCCCTTCCTGATGCCAATGTGGAGTTCACAGCAGATATTTTTCTCTTTGCACCCTATTAGAGAAATCCGCCACTGCCTAGGATTGAACTCTCAGCCTTCTTAGTAAGACGTGGGTATCTTCACCCCTAGGTCACCACACCCCTCTTGTAGGTATGTACAATGTTAACTGAGCAGAAAATAGAGTTCTCCAAGATCTTAGTTGTGTTACAACATCCGAGTCCTCTGAAATTTAAAAAAAAAAAGCATAATTAATTACATTGCTTATGGTGAAATAATATTGAGAGAATTAGTAAAGGACAAAACAGTGATGAGTACATTTTGGGGATTGGGAAAATGAATATGGAAAAAATAAAAATGAAAGAAGCCAAAATGAAAACACAATGAATTTAGAAAGAGAAAGTATGAGCTTTGTAGGGAGAAGTACTAGAAGATAAATTTGTCTCTCATTAGAATGAATGGAATGCAGGTGTAAAGAAAAATGATGTGGAAACCACTTGGACCAGAATAGGAAGGATTATACTATATTATAGAGTATACAGTTGCATAATGGGAAGCCTGAAAAAGAATATTTGGTGGACTGATGAGGTGAAAAATGTTATATATGTATGAGAATGATAGTTACAAAAAATAGGATGAGAAAGAGATTGTATATACAGACAAAAATGCAATGAATGTACTCAAAAGAACAAGGAAGAAGTAAGATTAAAAGAGGCAGAGAAAATGACTGGAATAAAATGTTGTTTTGAAAGTGGGTGAAAAGTGGGGGGGGAAAAAGTAGCCTTCAGCAAAGTGACTGGATATAAAAATAAAAGTGGTGAAAGGTGAAATGAGTTTGGGTGAAATAGAAGTGAGTGAATGTTAGGAGGCATATTCTGGAGACTTATATGTGTTAGGTTGGAATGAAAAACTGAAACAAATGTTACAAAATATTACTGCCCAAGAGGGGAACAAAAATCATGAAAAGGAAGTTTTGCAGGTGATAATATTGAAAACTAAAAAGGTTGCAGGGATAAAAGGCATCATTTGAGAAATGTTTATACATAGGGATGGTTGATGGACTGGCAACATCGCCTCTTTAACATGTTGTGTGCGAAGGCTGTGCCTGACCATTGGATTAATGGGTTATTCTTCCTTTATTCAAAAGGAAAGATAGCAAGAGTGAATTAAAAAAATTACAGAGGGAGTTAGTTTACTGAGTGCGCCTGGGAAATTGTTTGGTAAAACTTTAACTGAAAGGGTATGAGCAAAATTTGTGATGTTCACTGTGAGTCTAGCATTTTGCTTTCCAGCAGATCACTGAGAAATGTGAGAAATAGAGCTTTGCTGTTCATTTGTTATTTTTTTTATATATATTTAAAAAGTTTTTTATTATTTACAACATTAAAAAAACAGAACAAACAAAACTTACAAAAAACAAACACTTATAAACACAAGGCATCCGCGATAATTATGTTCTGCTTATTTATATTCTATACAGATCCTAGTAAGTCTTATCAATATAGATCACTCCTAAAAATATTGTTGGTTATTTGCAGCTAGGTTTCTTCGACACGTCGTCTTCTGTCTATCCAAGTATATAATTTTGTCCATATCTTATAAAAAGATGTATCTGTTTTATTTTTGAGTTCATTACTCATTCTGTCCATTTCAGCACAGAATAGAATTTTTTGTATAATTTCTTCTTCTTTAGAAATTTCATTGTTTTTCCATTTTTGAGCATAAATTATTCGCGTAGCTGTCAGGAAATGAAATGCTAAGTATTTATTGTTTTTATCCATAGTACCTTTAATTATACCCAGTAGGAAGAATTCAGGTTTAATTTCTATAGATTTTCCCAGAATCTCCTCAAGCCAATTTTTTATTTGCCCCCAAAACATTTCTACCTTTTTGCATTTCCACCACATATGGTAGTAGGTGCCTATTTCACTGCCACATTTCCAACATATTGGGGAAAAAGATTTGTTCATTTTGGCTAGCTTAGATGGTGGTATATGCCAGCGGTAAAACATCTTGTATTGGTTTTCTTTATATGAAGCCGCTAATGTTATTTTAAGGTTGGTGTTCCATAATTTAGACCAATCGTCTAGTTCTATATTATGCCCAAACCATCTACTCCAAGCAAGCATAGTATCCTTGACTTGTTCTTCATACATCTCATTTTCAAGAAGGTAATAGTAAAATCTTTTAATCTCTTTCCCACCCTCATCTAATAAAATTTTATCTAATACCGAATTGTTTAATTGTATACCACCCTTTTTTTTATCTTCTTGGAGCACTGTTCATTTGTTATTTTATGGGAGACATATTATAAAATAAATAGGCTTAAATTATGGAAAAAATTTTTTGCATGAATGTGAAATTAAAGTGTAATTGCTGAATGCACTAAAAGGGTAAATTGTGGAAGTAAAACATGACAATATATTTTATTCAGTTTATGTCAATAAATGAAATGTTTAATAAATGAGTCTGCACTGAACAGGGACTAAAACAAGCCTGTGTGCTGCCCCCTTGCTTATTTAATATATATATGGTTAATTTCGTAATAAACACTTTAACTGATGTCAGAGGTGTGTTCACTGGGGCTGCAAGTACGCCTGCATTTCTGTATGCAGACTGTGAATTAATGTTGGCTTTGAACCTCGATAATTTGCCACAAACATTAGATTGTATAATGCAGTGAAGCGTATGAATGTGAAAATCAGTGTATCAAAGAGCAAGGTAGTTTTAACAGGGAAAATGGAATGCATACTTGCAAATTTAACATTGGGAAATTAGAGGAACTAGATGAATTTGTGCAGGATATCTAAGGATGGAAAAATGGATAGAGGATTAATATAGTGTTCAAATGGATAGAACGATAAATAGGTCTATGGGGCCTGTGGTGAAAAAAGATTTGAAAATGTCCATGTATGAGAATGTGTTTCTATCCACTTTGTTATACAGAAGTGAGTTGTATACGTCAGGAGGAAATGCAAATAGATTGGATGAAGTGCGAATGAAGTACCTAAGAAATGTGTGGAGTAAAACAAGAAGACATTGAGTCAAAAATAAATGGCTGCTGAACAAATGTGGATTAAATATCTTTTCATTCCATCATGGAGTAGCTGAACCAACTTCATGAATTTCCTTGGGCATCTGTAATGTCTCAGGATGATCCATAGACTCTTCCCGTTTACAGTGTAAAATGCCTTTATCAGGTCAATGAAGACTGAGTTAAAGGAAGACTGAGTTAAAAAGTCTTATTCTACTTGATGCACTTCTTCTGGTCCAGTTCATGAGAAATATGTCTACTGTACACTGTTCTGGTCAAAAGCCACACTTTGCATCTCTGGAAGTTTCCTTTCCAAGACTGTTCCTTTCCAAGTCTGTTCAGGAGAAAGTGGGCAAAGATCCTGTCTGTGATGGAAGCAGTGATATACTTCTGTAGTTTCTACAGACTGATTTGCTTCCCTTATTTTTATAGAGAGCCACAATGTTAGTCACAAGTGTCACAAGTGTTAGTGATATCTTTAAGACCTTGTTGATATACCATGACATAATCAAGTAAGTATCAATGTTTGGATCTGGAATGCATCCAGTTTGTTTTGTACTTGTTTGAAAATCTGAACATTGTCTTTGTGTGTCACATGTTGTGCTTGGCACAGGGAATGGAATGCATAAATAACCTGGGAAAGGGGGAAAGGAGATGCTCCCTAGAAAACCTTTGGATAAAAGAGGGGCAAAAATTAGCAATTGTTTAAGAGTTAAGAAAGAAACTTAGGAAGAATGTACGCTAATAAGTCTAGCAGTTAAAATGGTGGGCAGGAAGTTTGTGCTTTCAGACTTCCAATATTCTTTCATGCAGCCTTACAATAAACTGCAGCTAGTCCTTGACTTACAACAGTTCATTTAGTGACCATTCACTAAGTTACAACCGCACTGAAAAAAGTGACTTATATGACCAGTTTTCACACTTACGACCATTACAGCATCCCCACGAACATGTGATCAAAATTCGGATGTTTGGCAACTTCATATTTATGACCATTGCGGTGGTCAAAAGGGGTCATGTGATCCCCTTTTGTGACCTTCTGGCCAGGAAAGTCAATGGGGAAACCAGACTCACTTAACAACCATGTTACTAATTTAACAACTGCAGGGATTCACATAACAAATATGGAAAGAAAAGTCATAAAATGGGCCAAAACTCACTTAACAAACTTCACACTTAGCAGTATAAATTTTGGGCTCAATTGTGGTTGTAAATTGAGGTCTAGCTGTAGATTGAGTTTATCTGGTCCTATTTCCTGCCCGATTTACTCAGGAAGACATCAAAGTTGCTCAGAACCAGCAGGATACTGAAATTTAGTTTTTCAACCCCATGTTCTCCAAGGTCTCTGTTCTAGTTGTTGAGGTCTGTTCCCCACCCCACACTCCCAGTACTGAAGTCACCCAGAATGATACATTTGTCACTGATGGCAGTTGTTCCAATAATCTGACCAGGTCTGTGTAGAAACCTTCCCTGTCTTTGTTTGGATTTGTGAGAACTGATGCATAGGACAATGGTGATATATCAAGATTTGCTGACAGAGAAGCAGAACTTCAAAAAACATTCATTTATTCCAGTGGGTAGAGTAGAGATGTTCTTTAACAGAGCAGTTTTGATTGCAAAACCTATTCTGTGAGTCCTGTTGTCAGTATTTGGTTGGCTGTGTTGAATTGCCACCATTTTATTAGTGTACCCGGATATTTTTCAGACTGGACAGGTGTTTTTGTGTTTAGTTGGGTTGGAATCCAGTGGTGGGATTCTACCGGTTTAACAACCGGTTTGCTTCGCATGCGCACTTTGGAGAAAATTGAACTTCCGCATTGTTCAGAGCAAGGAAAACAGCTGAGGTGCAGCAATCCACTCTGCCGCCCCAATCAGCTGGGCTTTGGAAGCAGAAATATAGGTAAATATAATGCAGGGGCGGGCAGGCGGGCCTACTTCAAAGAAAGAGAGAACCGGTTTGCTCATGGCTGAGAGCAAAATGGGTGCTTTAAGAATGGCAGATGCTTTAAAAAAAAAAAAGACACATTTCGTTCTTTAAACTTATTCTGTCCCTGAAATTCAATTTTCCATGTACATCATCTTTGTGTTCCTATACAAATTATTATTGATGCTTATCATCTGCCAATTTAATCAAGTGTTGCAGTTTTAGTCAATAAAATTCACAGTTCTTGCTTCACGTGGAGCCTAGACAACCAACACCAAATACTAAAGCAATTATCATTTCCTCCATCTCTATTTTCCTTAAAAATGTTTCCATTGCAAATTTGGGGGAGTGGGGGGGTGGTGAAAAGATTGACTGCTTTTCACTTGCAGAGAAAAATAACAAGTCATGCATCAGATTAATGTATATTCATGAGTGGAATTATGATGAACATGAAAGCCATACATTAGTGATTGGTAATCAACTTCCACTTTATTTTCTGAAAGTTAGCATAGATGCTAATCAAAGATAATTACAACACTGTCATTTACATTGCTGATCACTTATTCTTCGGCGAAAAGAACAGCTTCATTTATTTTTTTAAGGCAAGCATACCCTTAAGGACCTGAAGCAAGAAATAATTATAGTTGCAGTATGTTATATTGTATATTTGTATTGCTGTATGCTGCCCAGACTTGCTGTTTAGTGAGATGAATGGCCACATGAATATGGTAATAAATTAAATAAATAAAATACAGTTTAATAAATCAATGAAGATTCTCAGTCATGCAGGTAGGGTTATCTGGAAGTTGAATCAGGGCAACTGGGCTTTTCTTTCTGATTTTGACTGAAGAAGCTGTTTTGGATAAGTCGTGAAACATTTCAAGCCAAAAAGAAAAGATATTCTATTGCCATGACTCAATTTCCAGTCAGTTTAATAAAATAATACTTAATACTTTATATACTTCCAGTAAACCTAGCAGTTTGAAAGCATGTAAAAAAAGCAAGTAGAAAAATAGGGGCCACCTATGGTGGGAAGGTAATAGCATTCCGTGCGCCTTTGGCGTTTAGTCATGCCGGCCACATGACCACAGAGACATCTTTGGACAGCACTGGTTCTTCGGCTTTGAAACGGAGATGAGCACTGCCCCTAGAGTCGGGAATGACTACTACATATGTGCAAAGGGAAACCTTTATCTTTTACCTTTATACTTTCAGTATAAGAAACATTTTATTTCCAGAACAAAGCTCTCTTACTACATGATCCTGTCCTAATTTTATCACATTACAGATGTGATATAATGCAATGAATAGCCTACTTCATCTGGAGAAAAGGTATGAAGGAACAATAATCCAGTAATTTTGTGGCAATACAGGGAGGAGTGTCAAGATGGCAACACTTTTTAGAACAATACATGAGAATGTTCTGTAAGTATTAAAATCTCCAAAGAACATTTAAAAAACTAGTTTCTTTAAAAGCAGTAGTACTTAATTCTCATATTTTTACATAATATTCCTCTCAGAAAATCAAACATTAATTTCAATTAAAACAAAAGCAGTCTCAAAATGTACCCCGTTCTTTGTCCTTCCTCTGTCAGCCAAAGGAAGACCTTGATAGAAGGATTATATTACTTTTTGAGAAGCCTTCTCAAGGATTGTTATTATTTTAATAATAACCATTTTACTAGAGTTTCTCCCAGGACCTTGGCCCTTCCAGCTGAAGTCAATTACCCAACAATGTAACATTTAAATCTGGCAAAGGAGGTTGTAAAATGAAGAAGAAGTCCAAATGCAAGTCAGCGTTCTCATGAGTCACCAAGGTCTGTAGGAATAAGCAGATAGTGCCATTAAGTCAAAATGTATGAGAAGATTATACAGCTACAAACTAGACATAAGGTATACAAGACTGCTTATAACAAAGCATTGTCTCATCCCAATTAATTATGGTTTTCAGATTCTATAGAACCCTGAACTCCTAAAATGAAAAATGAATTTGAATCCAAAACTACAAAAAAAAAGAAAAAAAGTAGGAGGGCATTTTCATAGACCTCCTGCTTTTCCTGCATAAGCCAAATTAACATGAGGAAAAGGATGACTCCATGTTGTTCTTGATGTCCTAATGAGTTATCTTTGAGACCCAATACCATCAGGCTGCCAAACAACTCTCTAAGTCAGGGCTGTCAAACTCACGGCCCAGGGGCTGGATGCATCACACGCTGGCCACATCCATGCCCAGTTTAGCAAAGGGGAAAAAAAGTCACGTCCTGTGATGCTGCTATGACAACATGAGTTTGACACCCTTGCTCTAAGTGCAGGAGCATGGGATCTCCACAGGGATTTCCCAAGAGGTGGGACATGTGCCATTGTGCATATTTTGATATTACTGTATAATTTGCACCAGTTGCTTCACGATGGGCTTGATCCAAATGCATCATTTGTGAGATGTTACAATATACATGACATAATCACAGTTTGTACTAGATGCCTCTGAGCCCAACTAACAATGATCTGTCTTTATTCCTGGGATGTCCACAGGGAGAGGGATTTTAAAAAAAATAAAATAAAGATGATGGCCACAACTATGTAATCAAAGTGTCATCCTTTGTAATGTATCTTTTGATGCACCTCCAAAAAGGAGTGAGGTTTTCATTGCATGTTTATGTTTACCATCTCGACTTTCTTTACTTCCCCACTGTAGACATCATGCCTTTCCAATGTCAGATTACTAGATCAGTCTAAACCAAATCCTCAGTAGCATATGTGGGAGAAGATTGTTTATGGGGATTCTCACTCATCCAGGTCATGGTTGTCCCAAAGGTGCCTTTTCAAGAGGCAAGTGGACTTTCTTGGTTTTCAGAGCTGACAAAGCTTTTGGATGAGAAGCAAAATGTCTTCAAAGAAAAACATGTCCCAAAGTCCACCTTTGGGACATGTGGGAGAAGAGGAGGAAGTCAAAACCTGCCAGATGGCAATCATAATACTAAGTATATATCCCATTGTCATTTCATGGTTGCTTCCCAATTTATCAAAATGCAGGCACCTTAATAAACAAATCAGATTTCAAAGTTTGTTGGGTTTTATTCATCTTAAATCCTCCTCTCCCACAAAAAAGCAGAATGGAAGTTGTAGGGTATGCAGAAGAGTGAAAACACATAGACTTAAGGAGATAGAAAAAGCAGGATTAAAGTACCAGATAATTTTAAAAAGTTTTAGCCATTATCACTTTTCAAGTGTTATGCATGTGATAGCTTTTTTACCAGCATCCACGTGCTTTAAAGCTTCCACCAGTTTAATTTATAAGTGAAGAAGGGAACATTATGAATTGTAAGTCACTTTAATGTGCCAAGAATTAATGACATACTAAATGTATGCTATAAAATCTTTAAATGGACATTCATGTGGCATTCATTCTGCATATATTTAGATGAGCCTGAAAAATAAATGATGTGATTATCCATTGTCATCTGCAGCAATTCTCATTCTAAAATATTTTTGATATTTTAGCTTATGTTAATTTATCTCCAAAACGAGCTGTATACTGTATGGTGCTGATGTCCTCAAATACCAAACAGCCATAACTCCAGTTATCATTAATCAGAATAAGAAGCAGTGCATCCTAATGATACGTTTTCCCTGTATAGAGAAATCAGTTGAGCTTCCATCAATCCGATACCAAAAGGAGAATTCATTTCTATACTTTTATTATTTCATGTAAGTCTCTCTAAAGAAGCATAGCTTTGTAGCAAATGCATTTCCTTTGTGAATTCAGAACCATACATACCGTAAGTTTCAAAAACGTCAGGATGGTAGCTTTGACTGCATGATTAAAACCCATCTCTTTTTATGTGCATTGATGCAGGAGAATGAAGGGGGAGGCTTTAGCACATAGCAATGGCTGCTGTGTTACCTTTTTTTTTTTTTTACACTTGACCCCACGGGTGTCAAACTCGCGCTGTCATGTTGCCGTCACATCATGTTTCACAACATTTTTCCCATTCGTGGAATGGGTGGGCCTGGCCTGCACATGATGCATCTGGCCCACGGGCTGCCAGTTTGACACCACTGCCTTACCCCCTTCTGTGTGTGAAGAATATAATGGATATTCACCATGTAAGTGTATAGGGTGGCATGCTGGCTCAGTGATTAAGACACTGGCCTTGGGTGGAAAGCCGGCAATCCAGGTTTGAGACTTGAGTGCCACATGATGGGTTGAGCTCCTGTCTTCTCCCCAGCTTCTGTCAACCTAGCAGTTTGAAAGCATGCAAATGCAAGCAGATAGAATAGAATAGAATAGAATAGAATAGAATAGAATAGAATAGAATAGAATAGAATAGAATAGAATTCTTTATT
>JANHFM010003563.1:71470-81782 GCA_032468115.1 Grayia smithii
AATACTTTTTTCCTTGTTTTCAACCCCTAAAATCTAGGTGCGTCTTATACTCCGGTGCGTCTTATACTCCGAAAAATTCAGTAGGTATGAGATATTGCTTCTTGGCTGGGATCTTCATTCCAGATTTCAAATTGATGGTATAGAAGCATTCTCAAATAAGGAGGCAAGAGATCTATCTGATCCTGAAATATAGATAGTTCTGGATTTATGATTGCAAATGGGACTGGAACTTCTGTCGCTAAACAATGTGGTTGTTAAGTGAGTTGTGGCCGATTTCATGATCATTTTGCCATGGTTATTAAGTGAATCATGCAGTCACAAAGTAAATCTGGCTTGCTGCATTGATTTGGCTTCCCCCCTGGGAAGGTCACAAATAACAATAACATGACCCCAAGGTGCTGCAACCATTATAAATACATTTGTCTGACTAGCATCCAAATTTTGATCATGTCACCATGACGATGCTGTGAAGGTCATAAGTGTGAAGAATATGACAAAGAAAGGGGGGTCAACTTATTTTCCAAAGCACCAGAAGGCAAGACAAGAAACAATGGATGAAAACTAATCAAGGAAAGAAGCAAGTTGTAATTAAGGAAAATATTGCTAAAGTGAGGACAATTAACCAGTGGAACTAGAGGTGGTATTCAGCCAGTTTGCACCAGTTCGGCTAAATGGTAGTGAGAATTTTGAGCCGTTTGAAGAACTGGCAAATCCCACCACTGGCTGGCCCTGCCCCCCTGCTTGCCCTCTTGCCCCGCCTCTTTGTTTGCCCCCCACCCTCTTGCCCTGCCCAATCACTCGCTTGCCCTGCCTGCCTGCTCGCCCCACCCACTCATCTTGCTTGCCCATTCACTCCACCCACCTGCCCCACCCCACCCAGTCACTTCTCATCTTGCTTCTGGCTTAGCTGTTGCTTCTGTTTGGCTCCTTGCGTGCATTGACCACATGGTCTCTGTGGGCCAGCCAGTTTGCCTGCCTTCCAATGTGCCCATGGCTCAACTGAGTGGCACTGAGTGGCCAGGGTAAGCCTGCAAGTTGCAGGCTAGCTAGCTGCCTCCCACCGTCCCACGTGGTGCTGCCAGCTTGCCTGCCTTTGTTGCAGCCTACCACATGGCCCAGCTGATATCCACGCCTCACCAATTCTGCTCACCGCAGCTGCTTGCAAAGGTAAGGCGCTCGGCTGAAGGTCTGCCTCAGGGTGGACATGGCAAGGTGAGGCAACCTTTCAGGACTGGCTCTCACCAATCATCATCCTTCTGCCCACATGCCACCCACTCTTCCTTCACTTTGGGTCAGGGGACACGCCATTCCCCCACTCTGGCCTTGTCCTGGGCCTTTGCCTGTATGTCACCCTCCCCCAGCCTCAAACTATGGCCCCACGGGCCGAAGCAATTTATTCAGCCTGTGGCCTGCCACGCTAGGCCAAAGGGCCATATGGGGGGTGATATGGGCACAGGAGGGTAAAAGCAGTTTGGGAATGGACCAGACGGTGGTTCTTACCTGTAAGAAGTCCCATCTGGAAAGCACTGCAGCAGATATCTTGAAACTGCTTCTTCCATCCCTTGACAAGCTTCGGTCACTCGTGGAGACTTTCCATGTGCTCTCTGGGTTGGAAGCTGCTTCTCTCCACTGCTGCTCTTGCTGGGAGAGTGTCTTGTGCAATTTAGCAGCTGTGAGCCCCCACTTTCCTCTAAGTCCCATTCAGAAAGCACTGCGCCAAAGAGAATCAACAGCCATGTTGAATGCTGTTTCTCTCAGCCGCAGTGCTTTCCATATGGGACTTAGATAAAAGCGGTGGCTCACAGCTGTTAAATTTCAAAAGATGTTCTCCCAGCAATCTGGAGAGAAGTAGTCACTGCGCCGGAGAACAGAGATGGAGGGGAGCAGGCCCCAAAAGGCTGCTCGGTTGAGCCTCGCTGCATGGCAGAAGCCATATGCATGCACATGTGTGGAAGCCATACATGTGCACAGAAACCATATGCGCATGTATGCGCGAAAGCCCTGTGCGTGTTCACATTTTCAACAAAATTATTGGAAATAATTATTGGAAATTAATTGAACCCCACCACTGAGGTGAACAGCTTGCCTTCAGAAGTTGTGGGTGTTCCATCACTGGAAGTTTTTAAAAATAAACTGGACAGCCACTTGTCTGAAATGGTATAGGGTCTCCTGCTTGAGTATTGGGGATTGAACTAGAAGATCTCCAAGGTCCCTTCCAGCTCTATTCAGACTGAAAATGATTGTAAGTCACTTTTTTCAACACATCATAATTTTTAATAGTGATTAAACAAATCGTTGAAACTGAGAACTACTTGTACTCCTGCCTCTCAATTTTTCTGGAAGACTTCTAGGAGAACAGAGCAATATATTTAATGGTTCTCTGATATGAGAATGATGAGACTGATGAGAAAGCCCTTCTGGTTAGGAGACCAGACATGCCTAAGATGCTCTGTATTGTTGTAAAGTAGACAATAGAATCTTTAGAATAGAATAATAGAAGCATAACTTTTTGTTTTTATAGTATCAAAATTAAGGCAGGGTTATTTTGAATTTCTTTCTAGCACTTTCCTCTTTCTCAAGATGATTTAATCTTTTCTGCAAATCTTCCCATTAATGGTTTACTCATTCTGGCACTATTTTCAAGATTTTATATTCCTTCACACATTTCTAGGAATATTTAGACTTGAATAAGAAACTGTTAGTATAACTGAAGCTTAAAAATTATTTCTAATCCTCAATTTTATGCTAATTCTGTAAACTAGCAGGGATGTCCAGAGACGTTTAGATAATCTCTCATTGGTTTCTCCATTGTTTAATGTTTGATATCAGGTATCTATTTACTTAGAGAGTTTCCTGGTGATAAGAGATATTGCAAGATCACACATTCCTTTAGCTTTGATTTTGATAGGCACTCCCATCTGCATAACAAAAAAGCTTCTTGTAGATACTCTGTAAGTACAATTTCACTTTGGGAGATTTTTGCAAACATATTCTTGCTTTACATAATACGTTTATAATAATAATTGTATAAGCCGGACAGAATTATCTTGTCAGGGACATGGCTGCAAAAATTAATAAATAAAATAGAACAAATAAATGTTCTACAGTATGATGGCAGGGAAAGACAAATCCATGACATTTCTTATGCTCTGGAAGCTTTATGCTGGCAGAATGGAAGGTGGAGTGTTATCTTCCACTCTGGCTACTATCCCTTATACCACTACGTATTTGCTAAGTGGCATAAGATTGCACCATACAGAATCAATGAATAAAAAGCAATTTAAGAAGTATTCTTTGATATTGAACTAGGGCCCTTCTTCAATCAGTACCATCTGTTGCTACCACTCTTGTTAGGAATGCCTGAATAAAAAGATGGGTGTTGACAAGGTACTGGAACAATCATGCTTAAAAATCAATTTGGAAGGTTAAAACAGGCAATGGAAAATAAATTGATGGGGGAAGAAAAGTAAAATCTCTCTTTCATTCAAAGACGTGCCAGGTTTTTTTTTGTTTTTTTTTAAAATAGATGTTCTGTAGGCATATAAATAGATGGAGAGCATTTCAGTCAATCAGTGCCAGTGGGCAGGCAGGCTTTCGATAAGTTTCTGCTTTCTGCATAGAATGAGAATGACTGGCAATATCTGACCCCAGATATAAATTAGATTTAAGAATATAACACTACTCATGCGATCAAACTACTGATGATTATATTGAAATTATATTGAATATTTCAATATATGAATATTATATATGATTTTTTAAATAAAGGTAGATTTCAATTATCCTATTACATAGACTGGGTAATCCATGCATCCAGGCCACAACAAAGAAATTAAATCTTAGTCGATTCACCATAAAATGAAACAATTCTTAACTATTAGTTTTTCTTTCCTGCCAGCTGTTTTTCTGCTAAGCATTACTATGCTCTGTTTTGCTACAGTGTAAACACAGGAGGCTCTGTATATGCTAACAGCTGCTAGGGCATTCTGTGCTTCTGGAAATTAAATATAATTCCTTCTTTAGATGAATCACAAACTAAGCTATAGGAGTATGCACCAATGTAAAAACAAACTGATGTTATTTTTTAAAAAATCTGATGTGGAATTTAATTCAACCTGGAAATAGTTTGTGGACTATAATTCTCAAACATCAATTTATATCACATCCAAAATTTAGGATAGAGATAGAGACTCATATTATTTATTTTGATTGATGACTATTATATTAGTTGCCTCTGCTAATTGATTTGAGATATTATTTTTATACGTAATACTAATTTAATGTTACTTTGAAAATTGTTTTTCACACAGTTTATACACCTCTTTTTATTTCTTTTTTTTTGTTCCTTTCTTTTCCTCTTTCTTTGGGTTGTATTTTTAAATAGATGTTCTTAAATTATGTTCCTTAAATATTGATAGAAATATGGCAGTACTGAAATTAATTTGATCCAAATTTTTATACTGCAAAGCATAGGTATCATGATTGGGTAAATTTAAGTGGTCTTAAATATGTACATTTTCTTTGTGAATTAAATAAAACAGCATATAACAACAATAGGAAATATAATTATACTTATATGATTGCCTTTATTTTAAAGTGTCTTTTCAAAGAAAAGGCATCCTTTACCCTACAATAATTCAATAAAAAACAAATTTGTCAATCAATATATCCTTTTACTGTTGATCTTTTACTACTACTTTTTATCCTTTGCAATTAGAGAGCAATCACAATGGCATTTCAACTGATTGTTAATTTCAGATTAGTGAAATTCTGGGCTTTATTTCTTCCAAGTGAGATCTGCACAACTTATTATAAATGCACATAATAAATCTGATCCAAACTCTATAAAATATATGAAAGGCATTTACACATTCATTGGAGTATAGATATTCCCTTTAGAATATTGACTAATTAGCATGATTGCAATAATGCCAGCAGCAAAGATACATACACCTTAGCAGATATATTTATCCACATTTCACTGGTCTTGCAGAACTAGCATAAACAGACTAAAATTTCACCTTCAGTTTTGTCAGTTTTAACTGGGAATAGCATAACACCTGGGTCATCGGACAATTTTGGATGGGATGGAGCAGCAGAGAATTCTGAATGCCAATCACTATTTTAATTATTGGACTACTTTATTTATCTTATTTATCTCATTTTTACATCTTTTGATGGAGGCTTCATTGATGAAAATACACCTGTCAAGTTTGAACCACTTCTGAACCATTTGAAAACTTATTGCTTATTCAACTTGCCAAAGAACTGGTGGAAAGGAAGAGTGAGAAAGAGTGAGGCGATCCAAGAATAGACCGTGTGAGCCAAGAACCTGCCAAGGACATCACTGCAGGTGTCCGACAAAGAAACAAACTGTTCTCAAAACAAAAGACTGATTCATAATTGGATAGCATGACCACTATGGGTGGGGCGGAGGAGAGGCAAATGTTTAACTATGCAGCATTGAGTGGGAAAACTTCAGAGCCGGTTTTATTTCTTTAGTGCCGAAATGGTGTATCCAATCAAGGTTTACTTCTGGGACTACAAAGTTCTTGAGAGTGTCTACTTTCCTTGGGTTCACTAGTCGGACCATTGACAACACCATGGTATGTACATAGTCAATGACAGCAACTTGTTTCTCTCTTTTATATAGGATCTGTTCATGAAGAAGTTATTCTCATGGGTGTCATTATTGACATCAAAGAAAATGTTAATCCAGACCATAATTTCACAAAAAGTTATTTCCCAGAGCTCAAACTATTTCATATTGGAGAAGAAAGTTTTTCATCAAATGTTGAAATGTGCCCTATAGAAAAGTATTTTAAATGTCAGACTTAAAAAAAACACCTCTGCTTAAGATTTGTTTGATAAGATACACTGCCCTCTTTTGCTATCCTGCTTTAGTATTACTAAATTTATTTTCATTACCCTCGTCTAAAATGGGCTAGTGAGAGTTATTTGTTTAAACAGGGTAAGCAGGTTAATTTTTTAGGTTTGTCATGGATCTCAGACACGTTTGTCTCACTCACTATTATATAATCTACTTTTTCTATGGCACAGATACATTTCTCCACACACGTAACCACCATATTTTCGTCAGCCTACTTTCCTTTAGTTAGGAATAGAGCTTTAAAGGTAACTTTTACAGATAAGAAAGGAAAAACAAGGAATTTGTTAAACACGTAACGCTTCCAGGAATTTTGAAGCAACAACAAAATCATTTTAAAAGAATGAGGGGGTAAGGAAGAAGCATGGAAAAAATTGAAGTACAATATGTTACAGGTAATTTGGTTTGGTATATAGAATAGAAACCATAGTTTATCAGGCAAAGGTTATAACAAATTTCATTATTTTTAATATTTTAAAATTGTAATGGAGCTAGAGAGAATCAGTTGGTATAATGTTAAGACATCAGATTAGAAGCAGTGAAACATTTAAATTCTAGTTCTGCCTTAGGCCTTAGGCCAGTGGTTCTCAACCTGTGGGTCGGGACCCCTTTGGGGATCGAACAACCCTTTCTCAGGGGTTGCCTAAGACCATTGGAAAACACATATTTCTGATGGTCTTAGGAACTGAGATACCGCTCCTCTATCCATTTCCAGGTGGGTTCACACACATGCAGATCCACCCACATATGAGTACCCGGTGTGAGTACATGTGTAGAGTAGCAAAATTACAGTTATGAAGTAGCAACGAAAATAATTTTATGGTTGGGGGTCACCATAATATGAGGAACTGTATTAAAGGGTTGCGGCATTAGGAAAATTGAGAAGCACTGGGCTAGATTGTCATGGAGAACATCTGTGATCGCTGGGAGCCAAAGACCTGATGGAACATAATCACTAGGGC
The DNA here is from genome assembly GCA_032468115.1 of Grayia smithii. NCBI lineage: Eukaryota > Metazoa > Chordata > Lepidosauria > Squamata > Grayiidae > Grayia > Grayia smithii. The sequence goes on from JANHFM010003563.1 coordinate 78,320, forward strand.
TGTTAGTTGCTACAGCTGTACTTCAGATTCATGATTATTAAATTAGCAATAGAAGAATGCCCCCCTTAGGTTGCCAAGTGACTAAGAAATGTTTTTCCCACTTATTGGTAAATCACTGTAGGCAACCACCCTGCACCAAAATAACATTTTCTCCCAAACCGTTACGGCAGAAGAACATGCCTTCATTTTCATTCTGCACGTGCAACCTGCATACATTATTAAATTGCAAGCTGGAGTTGCCATCACTTTGCAAGGCAGAGCAGCCGCCTGGCTAATAAAACTCAAAATTGTCACTTGGAATGCCAGATATGTGCAAGGATGGGGATGACCTTAACGGCAGTGGATCCTGACAGATCCTTGGAAAGGATCTGCCTCTCTCTAGATATGGTCACATAAAGATCACTACAGCCAGGGCTGGGAAATACCGCAGGAAAGCATTTTTGAAAAACAGGCTCCAAAACCCATAACCCGCTCCAAAGCCGAGCCCAAAGACTAGTGATAGTCCCAATGCACGAAGAGGCTTTGCAAACTCTCCTCGTAGAGAGCTTGTCCCTGGCATGAGAGACGCCCCTGATGTTCCTCCCCGAGACAAAGGCACTCTGCACAAGCTCAGAGGAAACCCTTTCCTCAGCGCCCGTTCCGCAGGCCGGCCAGGACAAAAGAGGAGAGCCGAGAAGGAAGAGGCGACGGCGGGGCTCCCTCTGGGGATTCGTGACTCGTAACACGGAGGCTACCTGGTGGAGAGCGCTGATGCCGTCCGCGTTGGTGCCGTTCACGGCGGTCGGGTCGGCGCGGAGCATCTCCCGCGCTGCTTCCAGCTCGGCGCCAGCGCAGCAGGCCAAAAACTCGGCGGCCGCGTCGAAACGGACGGCGCGCGGGCGGCTGCCGGAACCCATCCCTGGCGCTTCGTCTGCGGACGCCGGCAACCCAGCCGGAGCGGGTGAAGGCGCGGAGTCGGTGGGAGGTGGGGTCGGGAGAAGAACAGCGGCGGCCTCGGCTTCGGCCCATGCACGGAGTTGTTCCCGCCGCCGCGCCCGGGCACCTTCTCCCTCGGAGAGGGAGAGTAGCGGCGCCGCCATTTTCTTTCTCTGCTGCAGCCACCGGCGCCGCCAGCCCGGCTGGGCGGCCCTCCCGGCCCAGCTCTTCGGTAGGCTGAAAAGCAGCAGCAGGAACGCCTCTCGGCTTCCGTATCCAGACGGGAAGGAAAGTGGGGTGGGTGGCTGGTGGGTGAGCAAAATGAGAACTGGGGAGGGGGAAGAGCTTGTGGGGCATCACGGGAAATGGAGTCCTAGTTTTGTTTTTTTTCTTCCTCTGTGTGACGGGAGTGATTAATCTTCGTTTTCCCATGCCTTTCATCATAATTTTCCTTGAGGGCGAAAACCTTATATATATCGCATACTTTTTCAGCCCTTTACTCTGGAGCCACAATTTCTCCATTATTAAATATATCACCATTCCATTCCAATCTATTCTTATCTCTATGGAAGTCTTTTTTTTTTTTAATAGCCTGCCTGCTATTGTTATCATTCTCTCCCGCAAGTGCTCCTGGGAGATGAAGTCCATATGAAGTGACAAGAGTTTTAATAGTGCAACATTATAAAAGTGTTCTAATTCCGAGGGAAGATTCTGAGAGAACGTCCTACTAAGTCGTATACAATTTCCACAGTTGCTTAGAATGACTTTTATAGGGTTTACCAAGTTAGCATGAAAAAAAAACCTTCTAAAGGTTCTCAGAAGGTGGGGTGGAGTTGAATGTCTCTATGTGCCCTCGCCCTAAACATTTTTTTACATTTTTGGGACATCTGAAGGGTGATGTCATTGAATACCCATAGAACTGGAAGAAGTATAGCACAGAGTGCTTTTATTGTTTACGGTTGCTCCCCTCTAAGCGAACAGTCTAACTATATTGTCTATTTATACTATATAAAAATAATAGTATAATTGTATATTATTCATAATATTATAGGGATGCCAAGGGAACTGAGCAGTATGGAGTTACTACATCTGGGCTGCTCATATTCAACCACTGGGGGACCTCAAAGAGAGCTTTCTTTTCTGTACTGTATCTCATTGTCCTCCTCTAATTGTCCAGATTTTGAGAGTTCAGAATTACTTAGTTGGTTCCTAAATTTTAAATAATCTCTGTTTTTCTTATACTGTATTTATAAGTGTGTTTTCCTTCATTTTCCCCCCTTCTTTCTCCATATACACAAATACAGCTGCCCACATGGTGAAAACTCTTTCATCTGAAGCCTATGAGAACTACTGTACTTCTAATTTATATAAGCTACTCAGAAACCTCAAGCAAGAAAGACTGTATCTGACCTACCATGGGTATCTGAATCTGACCCACCATGGGTAAGAAGTTAGATCTGAGTCAACACAGTGGCTATATGGCAGTAAAGCACCAATATTAATACTCTTCCATTCACATTGCTTCTATAGATGGTCATGCAACAGCACTATATAGGACAATGTTTCTCAACCTTAGCAACTTTAGATAGGTGAAGTTCAGAGTGTGCCAGCCTCCTGGGTGGGGCATTCTGGGAAGTGAAGTCCATGCATCTTAAAGTTGCCAAAGTTGAGAAACACTGATCCAGGATGATTCCTCCCACATTGGAAAGAAATGGGCAAAAAGACTTCCTGTATGGCTCTTGGTACCTTTTCACACAACCTTTTGCTGATAAAGTCAATCACATTTGCCCAAGTCTTGACTCTTTATGGGATGGTTCTGAAGCAACAACTGTGAAGAGTCTTGTTGTATTACTTAGGATTCCTCTCAGTCTGTGGATTGAACCAAGTGAATAAGGGACCTTTTACATATGTTCTTCCAGTTGTGATCCAAATCATGACCCTCCTCACTTTTTTGAGGGCTTGATAATCTGGATTTGAGAGGTGATCATTGTCTTGTTCAATTCAATTCAATTCAATTCATTCAATTTATATGCTGCTCAACTCCCAAAGGACTCCGGGTGTTATGAGAGAGAGAGCATGATGCCAACCACCTTGAAAGTGGAATTCCATAGCATGGCATTGCAGCACCAAGTACCCTTTCACATCTGTAAAACAATGAAGGTAAAGGCGGGATGTAATTTAAAAGCCACATCTTCCCTCTCCCTGTTTTTTTTAAATCATTATTATTTCTTCTGGATTTTTAATCATTTGCTGGATGTATTTCCACATTCAGAAAAATTTATGCTATTTTGTTAATCTTCTGTTCTCTAATAAATATCTTAATATGGGTTTGGGACACACAAAGCAGAAGTAGGCCAGCTTTGATGGCTTGGGTGATTCTTCTTAAATTTGTGAGTGGAGAGGTGTCTAGAGATGGCAGAAGAATGGTTCCATATGGGCAATACGATATCATAGATATTGATAGGATTAAGATTTTTTTTTTTAATCCCATTTATATCCCGCCCTTCTCCGGAGACTCAGGGCAGCTTACAATTAAGCACAAGCCAAT
>JANHFM010003564.1:29004-41787 GCA_032468115.1 Grayia smithii
TGCCGTAGACTCTGATTTTCATTAGATGTGGGCCATTGCGCTTGTGAGAAAGGTCGAGGAAACACCTGCCTTTCAGGAGTTTACATTACAATTTATAATAGTAGCAAAATTAGAGTTATGAAGCAACAAAAATAATTTTATGGTTGGGGGTCACCACAATATGACAAACTGTATTAAAGGATCGCGGCATTAGGAAGCTTGAGAACCACTGGTCTATATTATAAACATACTTAGTTTTCAAACCAGAAACTGGAGTCTTAAATTGAAAAACATTGTTTTTCTCAAACAGTGCTCATCTTTGATTTTTTTGAGTGAACTAAATTGCTTTGAAAGGTGATGGTTGCTCTGTGTTTAAATCATTGCCATTTGGTGAATGTAAGTAAGCCTTTGTATTAGTAATTCTTCTGATTTGTACTAAATGGCTTATCTTATGCAAAAACTACCTTTTCATAGGAAGTATGATTTTGCTGAAGTAAAAGTTATAAGAAAGTAATTCTTATGGCACTTTTGGAAAAAAAAAGAGTGTTCTCTCTCTATATAGCTCCTATTCAGCAGATAGCAGCTGCAGCTAGAAATCCCTTCCCAATCTCCAATTGATGTGCCAGTTGTACATTTTCCTGGATAGGAAGGCCCTACAGCCACTCATATCCTGGTTACTTCACACCTTATTACTGCACCACTCTCCAGCAGTGAGGGTAGTCATAGACATACCTCTGTATATCCATCTGACTCCCTGCTTTGTGAGCTGCATCAGTTGCCAGTTTCCTTTCAGGTGAGATTCAAGGTGCTAGGTGTTATAAAGCCCTACATAGCATTGAGCCTCGTTACTCACGGGACCAGTTATCTTCCATAGTATCTGCCTGGTTGATTCTATCCAATGAGGTTCGCACACTCTAGGTTTCTTTGATTACGGTAAATGTTGCTATTTGTTAGGATTTCAAAGTGCCCTTTCTTTGTGCTCCATTGGGGTTGGTTCTCACTCTTGGCATTTAGCAGGGTCAAGCTTTTTGCTCAGGTTTTTGGGTAGGGTAGTTAAAGCCTTATGAGTTATATATGTATTTTTCATTGTTTTGCTAACTTTTTGCTCTATTTTTATTGTTTTTATTATGTGGTTTTATTATTTTTCTGTCTTTTTGTAAACTGCCCAGTCACTGCCAGGTGTACACACACACACACATCCCAATTGCCCAGTAATTTTAATACTCTGTTTTGAAATATAACAATTTACAATTGCTAAACAAGAATACCTAGCTAACCAAACATTAATAATTCTGAAAGAATAAAGTATTATTTTCCTTTTTCAAAGGGGGATTGTTATAGGTGGATAGTGGATAGCAGTTTAATTCTGGAAAACATGATCTTTCAAATATTTCTGAATAGTCTTCAAAGTATGTTGGAGTCAGCTGACATCCAAATTAAATAAAATAATAGTCCAAATGAGATGCAACTAGGGACAGATACCATTGTGGCCAAATGCAGCATTTTTGGAACTATTTTTACAAAATATCTTGTTCAGTAAAGAGATTTCATGCTCAAAAACATTTATAAAAATACAATATTGAATATAAAGCAAACATTTTTAATATTTCTGTGACAGATGGAATTACCATGTGGCTTAACAAATCTTGGGAATACTTGTTATATGAATGCTACAGTTCAGTGTATTCGCTCTGTGCCAGAATTGAAAGAAGCTCTTAAGAGGTAGGTATAATAACTACAAATAAAATGCTGTTAATTTTATTCATTTTTTAAAATACAAAGTAGTATGAATTGTAGCTAGTAGTGTTTTTAATAGGAAAGGGAAGCTAGAGTAAGTTTAAGCAGTAAACTTCATTTTTAATTTTAGATTTCAAATGAAAAACTGAAATATATAATTCAATTGTTGTGGTAGAACTATAATAGGAATCCAATGTGTGTTGAATTCTGTTCTTCAAGTGAACTTGAGTTCTGTATTTAGAAAAATGTTTCCAGTTCCTATACTATTTATTTCATAAAGTTTTAGCATCTTATTTTGATTGAGTTGGTCAGTTTCAAGAAGTATTGATACCAGCTCTTATTTTTAAATGCCCAGTTGCTGCAGACACTAGTACACTGGAAAGTGAAGATACTAAAGCATTGGCAAAATTAACCTGACATATCCTTAACACTGTTTTTTCATGCTTAATGTTTCTGTATATTAAGTTTATATGCTGCCCATCTCATTCTACAAAGCATCTCTGGGTACAACTATGGTTAACATAACATCTTTGAAATATAGGAGTATCAAGGATTATATATGTAAAAGAAAGGTTTAGAGGGGTTCTCAGTTTAAAACATTTTAGATGGGGGAAGTGTTTGGTTAAGCAACCTTTTATGGAATAAATTATCATAGTTTGTATCCAAAAATGCTTCTAAGAAGCAGAGCATGTTTTTACTCAGACAGTTGGCCTCTCCAGTTCCTACTTTTTCTGTCTTTATATAGCTTTCCCATACATATTTAGGTTGTTTCAGAGGATTAATGGTTATAAATCACCTTTTTCAGTGCTGTTGTAACTTTGAACACTAAACGAAAAGTTGTAAGTCAAGGACTCCCTGTACTTTGTGATAATAAATGAATGATAGAACTAATAAAATAATGCTAACTGAATGGTTGAATATGTTATTTCTATATGAAGGCATAATCTACAGTTGGTGCAAAAATTTAGTCATACCTGGTCAATTGTATCTTTCAGTGAAACCTTAAAACAACTAAAACTAATATAATCTCTACATGTTTTAAAGTTAATATATCTTCCTCCAAATTTGAAAATGTGCTTTCTATTTATGTGCAGCTAAAGTGCGCATTCAGTTATGATGGTAGAAGCCTGTCTAAGGCTTCCAAACTGTAAGAATTCCAAATCTTCTGGGAATTTTCTAGCCACAACTTAACAACTTTCTTGGTTGTGGTCAAAATCTCACAGATGAATCTCAGTTTCCAGATAAAAGCCATTTGAACTTTATTTCTATATTGCGTTGAATCTAAGGCCAAACTAACTATACATTTTTAACATTTTTAGGTATGCTGGTGCCTTAAGAGCTTCAGGGGAAATGGCTTCTGCTCAGTATATTACTGCAGGTTTGTATTTCAAGAGCAAAGCAGAGTTTTCTGATATTTAACTACCTCAGATAAAATGGCCAGTATGTTGCTCAGAAGATACTTTGTTTTTTTCCTAGCACAATTTAAAGTATTTGATAGAATTTGAGTTTTAGTTACCACCTTTTGAATTGTAGCCAAATATTGATCACTGTTAAAAAAAAAAATTCCTTTTGAAATTTGCAGCTTTTTAAAATCCAGAAATACTTGGAACACTGGAAAATGAGTGCTGCTTGTTTACTTTATTGCCCTTGACCAGGATATTATGATTTATGCCATTTCATTTAAGAAAAAACAAATCAGGAACAGTCAACTATTGAATATGCTGTTATCAGATTTTGGGACGGTATGTTCATTGGCTACTCTGTAGAATTGCTTGTTTCTCCTTATTTGGCACTGCTCTAGCTAGATCTCTTGAATGGATGCAGAATATTTGATTAGTTGGTTTGTTAGGTTAATCTTGCCCAATCTGTTTGTTCATTCTTTCAGTGTAATGTTAACAAAAATGTATAGGGAAACATTGTTTTATCTGTCAAGTTGTTGAAATCTTGCTACATTACTATGCAACATTCAGCGCAGCCTTGAAGAGTCAGAAGTCTTGCAAGTACAGAACTTATTATTAAATGATGGGCTGAATGTACTTGCTTACGGGAATATACATACATTTGTTTTATATATATCATGTTGCGGCCTTATGCTAGATTGAATAAGAACTAAGTCAGATATGTGATTATAATTAACTTTCTATATTAGTTTTACAGTACATGTAGTTTTCGACTTACGACCAGTCACTAAGCAACTAGTTGAAGTTACAGTCTTGAAAACAGACTTATGTCTTGAATTCAAAATTCTGACATCTTTTCCCCACCCATCCCTGGAAATGATGTGACCATATTTTGGTCACTTGGCAATCTAGCAAGTGTTTGCTTTATGACTTCCGTGTTCACTTGACCACTGCAAAAAAGATTGTCAAATTGGGCAGGGTCATGTGATGACCTGCTGTATAACCATCACAACTGATGACCACAATTGAAGGCTCAATTATAGTCATAAAGTGATGAAAATCTGTACATGGTTATTAGCCTATTAATTGCATTTTGTTCAACTAGAGAAGGGGTCAGCAACCTTAAACACTCAGAGCCACTTGGGCCCATTTCCCATAGAAAACAAAACAATGGGAGCCACAAAACGTGGGTGGGCGTGGCCAAGTCGATGTCATTCACTCCCCCCAATCACATGACACCCCCCTAGCCACACCTATACAGTTTTGTGGCTCCGTGTTTTCTATGGGAAAGAGGTAACTCCCTCTCTATCTCCCCTCCTCTTCTCTTTCTCTCATCTGTCTTCCTTCTCTCATTTCTCTTTCTTTCTCCTCTCCCCAATCTCTGTGTCTCTCTCTCCATCTGTGAGTGTGTGTATGTCTCTCTCTCCCTGCCTCTGTCTCTTCTCACTCTTGGAGAGTGCTGCAGCCCTGCGTGCTCTCTTTGGGACTTTTCGCCAGCTGTTTTTTTTTCTTTTTGGAAAGCTGGACTGGCAGAGCAATGAGCGGAACCTGCGTTGGAGTCTCCCCTCCCCTTCCTCCTCCTCTTGTGTGCACCCTCCCGGCCCCACCACAGCCGGTCAGGAGGACACGAGAGGAGGAGGGGTCGGAGCACATTTTCTGACCCTCTGGCGCTCACCCGCAACTCTCTGTGTTCCTCCAGGCCCTTCTTGCTGACGGGGGGAGCAACCCTGATGCCTCTGCTCCCCCCCCCATGGCCCCAGCCATTGCTGCCCGGGGAAACAAAAGCAAACAGAAATAGAGCTCTTGTTGAAAGAGCTGAGATCAGGGAAGGCACAGGAAACAAAAAGCGGAGTCTTCTGCTGCGAAATCCCCACCATGCCTCTCCGCTGTCCAACTCGCCAATGGGAATGCTTCTGTTGGGCTGTTTCCCCCCCCCCCCCACTGGCCTGTTGTGCTCAGCAGGACAGGGGAGCGCTTCCCCATGCCGCTCCCTTCTTTCTCTTGGCCCTGCTGACGAGGAGGAAGGCCAGGCTTGGGGGATGGCCCTTACCCCTCAAGATCTGCCCCCGCCATTCTCTCCCAGCAGTCTTTGCTGGCGGCAACAGCAAATGTATCAGACGGAATGCTGTTGCTGCCCAAAGGCAAATGCAGGGGCGCTTTGCTCCTGCACTAAGGGTCCAACCATGCCACTGCTGTGACAGGGTAACAGGGAGCCACAGCAGAGGGCCCAAAGAGCTGCATGTGGCTCCGGAGACGCAGGTTGCCGACTCACACACTAGAGTCTCACTTTGAAAGTAGATTGACATGACTCACTTTTGTAATGTACAGTTGAAGCTGCATCTATTATATGCTGTCCTGGCTTAGTCTTAAATGACTTACATAAAGTAAATGTCAAAGATAAGCAGCAACTGTTCAAATTTGCAATAATACCGAATAAGAAGGATTTATAGTGATCCTTGGAATTCTGGTTATTGCAACATCCCTGCTGTCATATGATCATGATTTCCAATGTTCCCTGCTTTCCATGTGGAAAATCATTGGGAAAACCAGCAGGAATTTGGAAATTGCAATCACTGGAGGTCCGTTCTTAGTGGCTTAATGGTCCTCACTTAATGACAACAACCAGGACTGCTGCAATTAACATTGCTAAGCAACAGGGTCATATGACATACTTTTATGACTGCATTGCTTAACAACAGCAGTTTCTGTCCCAATAGCTGCACTAACCTGTATAAAACTTTTCCACGCAACAATATAGATTGTTTTACTTGCATGATATAATCAATATACAACATACAGTACAGCATTTTTTAAATAGACTGATAGTGCATTTATATTTTTAAATAGCCTTTTGCTACAAAATATAATTGTATTATGCATTAGATAATTTGCATTTGAAGAATATGCTGCATTTACTATACCACCTTGCCTTTCTATGAAATTTATTGTTTTTTATTTTATTTTTAAGCTTTAAGAGATTTATTTGATTCTATGGACAAAACTTCCTCCAGTATCCCTCCCATCATTCTTCTCCAGTTTTTACATATGGCCTTTCCTCAGTTTGCAGAGAAAGGAGATCAAGGCCAGTATCTTCAACAGGTAGATACTTTTTAATTTCTTTTTTGTAGGCGGCATATTTTATGTAAAAATGTATATCTTGTTTTACCATTTCCATATTCAGCTAGGATTAGAAGCTGCTAAGAAATCATAAAAATATAGCTATTAATTACCTTATTTATAGTTCTATTTTAATGATTCCTTACCAGCTTCTAGTCCCAGCTACTGAAGAAAACATTTTAGAATAAACAAAGTTAAGAAAGTGTTTTTCATTTGTTGTTTGTATGCACCTGTGTACACACACGTGCTTGTCTTTTTTTATGATGTGCATATGATACATGCTCAACATATATTTTTGTACAAATTTAACTATTTACATACCTTAGTCTATTTGTTCCAAAATTTAATTTCTTAATCTAAGTATCTGAAGTATTAGTCTTATTTTGTAAAATTCTATTTTGGTACCATGAATGCCACTTTTCCCAGGATTTATAGAACATTGCATCTTGTTTGTCTTTTAATGTATATGTTAATCTGTCCAATTCAGCACAGTCTAAAATTTTTGGTAAGACTAATTGTTCAGGGGGTAATTTTTCATCCTTCCAGTATTGAGCAATTGCTAACCTTGCTGCTGTTGCAATATGAGTAAATATGTACTATATGTAAGGTAAGATATGTAAATAGTTAAATTTGTACATGTTACTAAAAAATTTTAAATATTTGGGTAAAATAAGTCAGAATGATCTCGTAAACTTTATTGAAGGGGGCAGAAAAACCCCCTAGTCATCAAACTTTGTTATTCATGTTTAGTTAGTGTTGTTTTTTTTCTTATTGTTTGTTGTAGATATGTCAACTTGTGTATTTTTCTTTTTGTTTTAACTGTTGTAAATATTAATAAAGATGTATTTTTTTAAAATATATATATATATTTGTTAGATTCCTGTGATCTGATCTAATTTTATCTTTATCTTATTCCTTAGGATGCCAATGAATGCTGGGTACAGATGATGCGAGTACTGCAGCAAAAGTTAGAAGGTATAGAAGGTGATGCAGTAATGGAAGTAAGTCTTTACTGGAAATAATTGAGACCAACTCTGGGCTGCTGCTGAGTTTTTATAGTCAATAATGTTAGTATTACGTAACAGCAATGAAAGTATTATTTGATTGCAAGTAAGTTGGTGAAAGTGCCTAAATCAAGAGTTAATCTTTTTATCCCATGGACCTTTTTGAGAATCTGAAACCTGTGGATCTCATTTGTGAAAAAATACTTTTAAATGCATAAAAGAAAATTGCATCCAGTCTGAACAACCCTCGACTTAACAACCATAACAACTTATTAGGGTCAACAGCTAATATGCAGTGAGTTGAAATACATATAATATCAGGATTCCAGGCTAGCTTTCGTTGAAATAAAACCATCTCACCTTCAGATGGATCTCTTTAAATTGGGTTAGCCAGATGACGAATCTGATTCAGTATAAATAAAGAATTCCATACTAGGCCAAAATAATTTTCATACACTAAAAGATTTGAATGTTTGGGACTTTTTTGCTTTAAAAAAATGACCAAGGAGATGAGCAAGATATGTGAAAACATGCTTGACATGACAAGAATGGATAGGGAAAAGTTTTTCTTCTGAAAAGGCTAGGACTGTAAGCCATCCATGTGGTAAAAAGATTTAAGAACAGGCAAAAAATGCTTATTAATAAAGCATATAATTAATCTGCGGAATTGGTTAACATGATGCAGTGATGGTTGCTTGCTTAAAATTCTGTCAGGCAGAATTAGTTTTGAAGATTCAGTATTAGATCCAGGTTAGCACTTGCCTGCTTACCAATACCAGCTGCACGGAAACAACAGGGGAAGAGACATATGGCCATCTCCAGTTTGTTAGAACTGAAACCTTCTGCTTGGCCATTGTGAGAAACAGAATGCCAGATTAGTTGAGCCATGGTCTGGTCTAACAAGCTGATCTTTCATTATGTTCTAACGAGTTGCTGATAGGTGCTGTATAGGTGCTCTGAAGCAATTTTGGAACTCCAAAATACTGATTTTATATTGTGCAAGCTATCAGTTTGAACTAAATCTGCTTGGAATATCTACCAAAATGACTTTTTCTAACCAGTTTTGGATTTGCTTGACAGAATCGAACAAGATCTATGATTCCCAAGTTTTATTCAAAGTAACCCATTCATATTTTTTTCTCTTTGACCACCTTCAGGTCTCTATCTTGTTTTAAAAGTACAACGGCAGCTTTGTAAAAGTAAATTATAAGCAGTTTGTATTTTTACTTACATATTTGTTTGTTTTTACAGACTGACTCTTCAGTTTCAGAAACAGCAGCAACGGCACCTCCTAAAAAGAAAAGCTTAATTGACCAGTTTTTCAGTATTGAGTTTGAAACTATGTATCCTAAACATTCTGGAATAACAAAGCATGCTCATGATAATGCAATTAGTATATGTAGGATTTGGTTTATATATTTTACTTCCTGAAGAAATAATCCTCACTACGAGTGTATTCTGTAATTGGTAGCTGAGTGCTTCTATAAATTATATTTAAAGTTGTTTTTAAAGAAAGGTTTATGCCAGCTTATTAAAAAAAAGTAGTTGTCTAAAGAACTGGTTAGTGTCATTATAAGAACTATTGTTTTGTTTTGTTTAAGCTTTCTGAAAGCAAGATAACTTTTTGCAAATCATTAAGTTCAGTGCTTAGTGGTAGTTCAGTACTTTTCATATTTGGTCCTTAATATTTTGTGAAGCATGAAATGCACAGAAGCAGAAGAGGAGGAAGTCACAAAAGGAAGAGAGAATCAACTCCAGCTTAGTTGTTTTATCAATCAGGAAGTTAAATATCTTTTCACGGGTCTTAAATTGGTGAGTTACTGTGGCATCTTTATTCAAGCAGTTTTTGCAGCATTGTATTTAAGGGGGTTTATCTTGGTCCACAAAGAGTTTTCAAGAAGAAAGCGATTTGATCATGAAATTTAAGATTGTTGGACTTTTTTAATATTTCATTTTCTAAAACATTATGTAACAGTGAACATTCATTTAAGATGTTTCTTTCACTTTTTGAAAATATGAAGTGATAAAATAAGAATTAAAAATTGAAACGTGGAATGGTGTTCTAAATATACTTTCCAATTTCCAGTTGTTTGTTTCATATATTTTAGAGAAGTAATTAATGTACAGTCTGTTCCAAGACAAAATGTGCTTTAGAATGTGTTTTCAGTTCCTTGAATCAAGGTTGTCCTGAAATTGCATTGCTGCTGTGAAAGCAGGTACATAATCCTGAGGAAAAAATAGCACCTGTAAGGATTTATACACTGCTGCCTTTAAATCCAAATTGTTGTTGCCTCATGCCATATTCATTCCATAGTATAGGGAAGAGGAAGAGAAAACCTTGCTTCCCCAAATGTTGCTAGACTGTTACTCTCATTATCCTGGATGATGTGCCCATATTGACTGGAGCTACTTTAATTTTGAATCCAACATCCAAATTGTCCATCCCTGCTATATTACGTCTCCGCCAACTCCCTCCATGTAATCAAAATTCCACTCGATGAATGCAAGTTGCATGAGCTTTTTTGCTCTATTCTATTATGTATTCCTTCCCTCATTTCTTGAAAAATGCTTTCAGATTTCAGAGAATTTGAAAAGGGACATATGAAATGTCATGCTTAATTTTGCATATCTTCTAACTTTGTTATCTTTTTCAATATATTTCTCTTTTAGCGTCTTCAAGAAGAAATAACTAAATTATCACCAACATTGCAAAGGAATGCCCTTTATTTAAAAACGGTGAGCATCCCTTTATAGTAATGGACTCTACTTATGATCTGCCATTTTAAGAGTTGGATATAGACAAGTGAAGCAAGATTTAAAAGTCCCTGAAATAAAAATAGATGGACTTTTGTTATGACATAGAGATTGTCATATGACTTCCCTATTCAAACTTCTTTGTCATAATCAGTTGGCTACGTAGAATCACTTCATGATTGTGGTGGGACACAAATCAATAAATATGTACATATGTAGCAAGTAATGTTTTGTAAATAAGATATATCACCACAATGTATATATTCAGGGGATAGAAAGAGGGTAGTATAATACAAACAGAGATACTTGCATTGTTTATACCATTTGGTTTGAAAACCTGTATACCCCCTAATATTTATTTTGTCTTTACAGTAAACATTTTTTTCATGCATGTATGGCTCCTGCTTTAAATTGCTGTAACTTTTCATGTCCTCTGATTCTAGTGAATGTTTTTCTTTTAGTCCAGGATAAGTCGCTTGCCTGCATACCTTACTATTCAAATGGTTCGTTTTTTTTACAAAGAGAAAGAATCTGTGAATGCCAAAGTTCTCAAAGTAAGTACATTTGATATTAAGTTTTGCACCTGATCTGTGTGGTGTAATGCTCTATTTTATACATTTAACAATCAAGATTTGATATTCAGCTGCAGCATAATTTAAATTAAAATATGCTGACTTACTTCTTTATACTATGAATGGAAATGAAAGCAGAATCAGTCCAAATTGCATTGTTATCAGCTTCATGGTGCTTTTGATAAAGCATTCTAAAGATTATGTAGAATAAAGTGCATAGGACACTGGAAAATATTACATAATCTGGGTTTTTCTTTTTTTTTATTTCCTCTGTAAGCACAGAGCTCATGTTTTACAGTTTAGGAGTCTATATAAGTGGGAGTTGAGAAATTCCTGACAGATAGTACTAATGGTACAATTCTGAACTAGATGAATTCATGGTCAGATATGTAATGGAGCCATTTTCTATATTCCTGAGGCATTTAAAATATTAAATACTGAGTCTTAGTGTACATACTTTGTTTAAAATCTTAGATTATTGCGAGTATTATTTTAAACTGAGTGGAATTAATATCTAAGACAGCTGATTTGCTTCATATGATGATTTACTTGATCATGAAACTCTTTTAAATTACTATAGGATGTTAAATTTCCACTTATGTTGGATGTATATGAACTATGTACGCCAGGCCTTCAAGAAAAGATGGTCCCATATCGATCAAAATTCAAGGACCTGGAAGACAAAAAAGTAAACCAGCAACCAAATAATGTAAGTAACCCATTAACTTTGATTAATCTTTAAATTTCATTTAACAATATGTGCCTTTGCTTTACAGGTAAACCTTAAATCAGGTCCAATATTATGAAGCTTAAACTTATAACCAAACATCATTAAGACTGCTAATAATCATGTTTTTAATAATAATATTTATAGTAAAAAGACTGACATGAAATGTGAAGAATTATTATTGAGGGTTTTTTAAGAGTCCATGGTCTAATACGGGGATCGGCAACCTGCGGCTCTGGAGCCGCATGTGGCTCTTTAGGCCCTCTGCCGCGGCAGTGGCATGGTCAGACCCTTAGTGTGTGAGCAAAGCGCGCCTGCACTTGCCTTTGCACGGCAACAGCATTCCTCCTGGTACATTTGCTGTTGCCGCCAGCAAAGACTCCTGGGAGAGAATGGCGAGGGAGGATCTTGCAGGGTGGGGGCCATCTCCCAAGCCTGGCCTTCCTCCTCCCTTGTCAGCAGGGTCAAGAGAAAGAAGGGGGGAAGCGCTCACCTGACCTGACGAGCACAACAGCCCAACGGGGGGGGGGGTGGATGGTCCAACAGAAACGCCCCCATTGGTGAGTTGGATGGCGGAGAAACGTGGTCCGGCAGCAGAAGGCACCACTTTGTTTCCTGTGCCTTCCCCGATCTCAGCTCTTTCAACAAGAGCTATATTTCTGTTTGCTTTCGTTTCCCGGGCAGTAATGACTGGGGCCATGAGGAAGGGCGGGCAGAGCAGAGGCCTCAGCAAGACGGGCCTGGAGGAGTGCAGAGAGTTGCAGGTGAGCACTGGGGGGTCAGAAGACGTGCTCCAATGTCGCCCCAACATGCATTTCCAGCGCATGCTCCTCTGTCCTGAAGTAGGATTGAGCAGGGGGAAGGGAGGAGGAAAGGAGAAGCCTGGCTGGCTCTCCTTTGGTAGTGGGGGAAAAGAGAGAATATCCCCTCCATGGCCTGCAGTGAAAGCCCGCCTCTCTCTCTCTCTCTCAGCAGAGAGCAAACTCAGAAGTAGCTACCTGCTGTTTCCTGCAAGTCAGACAGCGGGAGAGAGAGGGGGGGGAGACAGAGTGAGCTCAATTCTCCAAAGATACCCATCAGCCAATCACCCTCACTGTTTGTGTGTGTGTCTGTGTCTCGCTCTCATCTCTCCCTGCTTCTGTCTTTTCTCGCTCTCGGAAAGCCCTGCAGTCTTTGGGGCTTTCCACCAGCTGTTTTTTTTTCTTCCTTTTGGAAAGCTGGGCTTGTGGAGCAATGAGCGCAACCTGCGGCAGAGGCTTCCCTCCTCCTATCGCGTCCCCCTGACTGGCTGTGGCAGGGCCAAGGGAGTACGCATGAGAGGAGGAGGGGGAGGGAAGCCTCTGCCCAGGTTGTGGTCATTGCTCTGCCAGCCTGGCTTTCCAAAAGGAAGAAAAAAAAACAGCTGGCCAAAAGCACTTTCCACTTAGTTCCATCTGCCTGCAATTAGTGTTGGTTCGAATCTCACCAGGCTCAAGGTTGACTCAGCCTTCCAT
>JANHFM010003564.1:48102-72103 GCA_032468115.1 Grayia smithii
ACCAACACTAATTGCTGGCATCTGGAACTAAGCTGAGCACTTAGCCAGAGCATTAATTAGATGCGCCACCAAGGCTCATTTTGTACACTTGTGGTACAAGCAAATACAACAAGAACTGTAACAAAGTTTCCTTATTAAGGCAAGTTTCAACTCCTCCCAGCCATATGGCTTGGGATTTTTTTTCCTGGCAAATGAAGCAAATGTTTGAAGGATTTTTATTTGAAGACTAGAGAAGCCTTGGAAGAACAACAGATGGTGATGAAGGTGATGGCATAAGTGGTTTAACAATGTAAATACTTTTTTAGGCAAGTGGCCTTAGGGGAATTAGATGTTTTCATGACATTTTTAAACTCCTTTAGATAAACCACATTACATAATTTGATAGGAATGTCTTACCTGAAGAAATACAGATTAGAAATATTTTTAATGGAATGAACAAAACTAATAGCTAAACTGTCTTGGTTAAGAAAAAAAATGCATTAATAAACAGTTACTATCTAACTTCACTCTTAACCTCAAAAACCTTGAAAAGGAGAGAACAATTCATGAGACTGGAAATACAAAAGTAGAGAACAAAGGCAAGCCTCATGATTTGGGAAAAGGCATCTAAAAATGCCATCCTATCCTATCCTATCCACAGAAAAAATAATATACATCAGGGTTTCTCAACTTCAGCAATTTTAAGATGTGTTGACTTGAATTCCCGCAATTCTCACAACCAGCATTTTGGGTTGAGGTTTAGAAATATTGATCTAGATCTTACAATCTTGACTGGAAAACAATTTCATGAATTGATGAAAGCCATTTATATGCCCCAAGCCTCTGAGGGACAGCATACAGCACGAGTGTCAAAAGTCAATTATATCATGTGACGTATCGTGAAGATTTTTGCCTTTGCAAAGACAGGGCGAGTATGGCCTACATGTGACTCATCCAGCCCGCAGGACGTCAGCTTGACAGGCCTGGCATACAATATTGTGCCACCTTCTTACCATCTATATCTAGGGATCAAAACCACCAGCATTTAATATCTAAAGATCCAATTACAGTGTGATCCAGCAGACACTTATGAAAATGGTTCTAAAAGATAGTATAGTACAGGTGCCATCAACCGACAGACATAGTATCTTATAACCAAGGCACTGAAAGAAAAAGGCTTTTTGCAGTGTGTTCTTTATACTGAATTTCTTTGCATCAGCATTACCTACTTCAGCAGTTAACCAGGGTAGTAGATAGAAGTTATCCTTCCAGAAGTTGAACAAATTGAAATATAAACTGAATTAAATTTATAAAAGAAGCCACAGAATTCTGTGAATTAAGTAGGACATAATTGTTCCTTCTTCAGCATCGAGATGCTTACATTAGGTGAAAAGTTGAGTGCTTACTATTACAGTTCATTTCACATAAACACAAGGCCAAACTAGAATACCTAGAAATATTTTCCTCCAACAGAATACTTTTAAAACAGATTTACCTGAGTACTTGACATAAGTGATAGGTTTACTACTCCTGAATTTCATGGAGTTCTATCAAGCAACAGTACAATTTGCCTAATGGGAAGAATATCTGTCCTCTTCAATATGCCATTTTTTTTTTCAAACTACAGAACATTAGGATCAGAACCCCAGTGTTAACCAATTTACCAATTTGCTTTTTCATTTCAAATCAGCATTGTGCCTGATTTTTTTAAAAAAGCCTGACCCAGAATGATCAAAATCAATTATTAGTTGCAGTTCTGCTATCAACATCATTTGGAAGCACTCCATTATAACAACTATATGAAAATCATAGCCTAATGTAGTCCTTGTTGATTTTCTATATACAAAGTTAGTTAGCCAGCTTCTCAGTAAAGAAATTGAGTGCCTGTTTGAATGTAATTTGAGCTTGACCCCTTAAAACACCCTCCGTTATATTAAAAAAATCTCTTTTATAACACACACAGGAATATATATTTTCTACTTTTCCACATCTTAAGGAATTCACAGGAATGTTTAATACTAATTCTTTGCAGAGTTTTAGACAATTATGTTATTAAAAGATTTATTGTTTATCAAATTAAACTGTCCTATCAAATATTACATTCAGAAACAAAAGCCATTTTTTTAAAATAAAAAGCCATTTTCAAATTAGCTACTGTTTTCACTGTCATTGGTTAAGCTTTCAGAAAGGTCATGCAACCCAGCTTTGTTCAATGCAATAATCAAATTTTCCATAGTAGCGTGGATTCCTTCTTGATCTTGCCAGGTAACAAGCAATTGCTTAGCTCTCATCTTCAGATCTTCACTATCTGATTCAATCTGCCTTATATCAGAGTCTTTCATTTCCAAGTATGGAGCCAAGACTTTCCAATATTCACCAAGTCTGTGAGCAAATAATTCTATTTGTTCTCCTGTTACAAGCTTATCCCGTTGAACATCTGGACCTAAAACAAAAATGAACAAGATTTAGACAATGCTGTTCAATAACTGGGCAGTAAACTAAGTTGTTCCTTGAAATTGACCGTTTTTCACTGGAAGTTCAAGATAACAGCAAAAGTTTATTTGAGCATGATGTAAATGGCAAAGTTTTATTTACTGTATTTTTCACACTATAAGTTACTCCGGATCATAAGACGCACCAAGCTTTTGGAGAGGAAAACAAGAAAAAAAAATCTACCTCTGCCTCCCAGCAATTTGCCTCCTTGCAGCAAACAGCCTGGTCAGCTTCAGCACAGCCTGATTTAACATGAGCAGCTGATTGGTGGTTGGATCGGCCTCCCGGAATACTGCCAATCAGCTGTACCAGCCTTCAGGGATCAGTGCTGCTGCCCATCACTGCCTCTGCACACCCTGTTTTCAGCCTCTGCGTGTCTCATTTTCAGCCTCCGCATATCCCGTTTTCGGCCCATTCCAGGTGGGGTTTGCCACTGCCGATCACCTCCGCCTGGAACGGGCCAAAAATGGGATGCACAGAGGCCAAAAATGGGACAAGCATAGGCCAAATATGGGGCGCAGGGAGGTGGCAATAGGTGGTGGTGATGGGCAGCAGTGGCAATCCTCACAGCCAGGAACAGCTGATTGACGGTATTCCAGGAGGCCGATCCAACTGCCAATCAGCTGCTCGTGCTAAATCAGGCTGTGCTGAAGCTGACCAGGCTCTTTGTTTTTTGCTGCAAGGAGGCAAATTGCTAAGAGGCAGAGGCCGAAAGGTGGGGGCTGGCAGGTGGGCGGGGGGTTGGCAACATTCACTCTATAGGACGCACAGACATTTCCACCCACTTTTTTGGGAGGGGGAACTGCATTGGGAGGGGATACATTCTAATGCATAACAAATGTTTCTGAAAACATGCTTAAGAAATATCTGACTCATAAATCTATTGCAGGAAAACAAAGATATTAATAATCAGTTTATTTTTATCCATTACATTTAGGAACTGCCCAGCTCTCTCACAGTATGAATTTAATTAATTAAATTAATTAACTAATACTGCTAAACTATAATATTTCAAGATAATACAAAAAATAATATATCCAATTTTTATCAAACACATTGTCAGTAATTTGAAAATAAGTTGTCTGTATGAACACTGAAGATGTTTCCCCAAATATATAATGTATTAAGGTATCTCAACAACAAAAAACAGACAAAAAAGGTAGTGGGGAATTGGTCCTTGGCTTGCTTAGGACTGAATGCGTTTTAGAAATAACTAACAAATAAAACTGAACAGTAGACAGAGAAGTCATTTCTAAAATATATGTTACTGATAAGGGATCCTACTGAAAACAAAAACTAATTAACTCAGATCTATTCAAAAGTGACTGAGATGCAAAGGAGAAAAATTTCAGTTGGATTAAGCTAGAGAATATGGCTATTCAAATTATTAATAAGAAAATGTAGAATGCCAAAATTTAAAAGTGCAATGGAGCAAATGTGCTACTGAAGAAAATCTGAATAAGGAAACATTAATGAAACATTAATTACATTTATACATTCACTCAAAACTGAACATACATTGAATATATAATAATCACAAGTGAAACAGGGAAGGAAGGACTCATGCAAATGATTTCAGCAGTAAGAATACATGGCTTAAAAACAACATATAATAAAGATAATAGGTACCCAGTTTCACAGATTGGGAAGGAGAAAGAAATTGAAAGTTTGAAGGTATTCCTATTTGCTCTATGTCATGATGAGCCATAACATTTTATTTTATTACTGATTCCTTAAAATGGAAATTAATTTTCAAAGATGGTGCAACTGCTCTTAAAGGAATGCTATTTTAAAAAAGTAATCAAAAGAAATTACAGGTAGTCCTCGACATATGATCATTTGTTTAACCATCATTTGAAATTACAACCATGCTGAAAAAATTATTTAAAATTAGCCCTCATGCTTCTGACCATCAAAACGTCCCCACAGTCATATCAAAATTCAGATGTTGGCAACTGGCATACATTTATGATGGTTGCACTATCCTAGAGTCATGGGATAGTAATTTGTGACTTTCCAGGGGGTTTTCAACAAGCAAAACCAATGGGATCAACCATTTTTCCTTAATGATCCTGTGATTCACTCAACTACAGCAGCAAAAAGGTTGTAAAATCAAACACAACTCAATGACTTCATTGCTTAGTGATGGAGGTTCCAGTTCCATCTGTGGTCATAAGTTGAGGACTACCTCTATATTAAATCTGAAAAGCATTTCAAAGAAGAAAATATTATGAATATTATGAATATATCCAACAGTAATTGCTGGATGAAATGTCAATCAGAGGCCAATCTCTAAAGAAGCTGTGAAGTTGCAGCACAGCACAAATCTTTTCCGCTTCTAAGATACATAAATGTGGAACTCTATTTTGAATTGCAATTCAGACCATAAATAGGAACTTGGTGAGAATGTTCTATTCACACACTCCTTATTTTTTTTCCCAATGGGTGTCAAAGGAAACAGGAAGAAGCCCAGGAATCCAGCCTTACTTTCATTGTTTTCTTTTAATAAAGCATCATTATCTTCCTCATCTTCATCCTCGCCTGTTTTAATTTCTTCAGAAGGAGGCTATAATGAGAGAATTGAGTATTATTGTATGTGTTTGGTCAAAAAATTGTTGCATGGTGGTCTCTTGACCACATGAAAGAAAATTTTTGAAAACATTTTGAAATTATATACTGTACATTTAGAATTTTTGTTTTCACAGAAACTAAGGCTCTTAAAGACATTACAAATAAAGAATAACTGAGTAAAGAATAAAAAACAAATCCCTTTTCAAGCTAGTTTCAATTGCATTCTGATACAATCTTTATCATGCAAAATTGCTAGGATGATAGAAATAATATCTCACTGCAATAAAAACATTTAAAAGTATTCCTAAATACTTACAGGTAATACAAATAAACTTGCTACAACTCATTCAAAACTTCATTGTCAAGACTTCCAACTCCCATTCCCCTCCCCCTCCCCCTGCCAAGTGAATGTCCAAATGACCTTTTCATGAAAGAACAAGAAATGGGGAGGAAGCAAACTTTCAGTGAAGTACAATATATAATCTTAAAAGATTATCACCATTATCTAAGGAAAAAGATAAATAAAACTACTTATTTTGTACTCTTCTGCAGAGTTCTCTATTCACAAACAAAACAATTATATGAAAAATGAATGAAATTGTAGGCAAAAAAAACCTAATCACAAATCATGGTCCCAATATTCTTGTTACTTTTTTAAGTGTCAGATGAATAGTTGATGAAAAGAGGTATCTGGCACTAAATTTTGGTCATTTATACCATTTGGAATAGGATAGATTTGGGGGGGATGAAGTAAAGGATAAAAATTAAAGGGTAAAGGAACTTCCTAAAGCAGTTGTCCCCAACCTTTCTAACAGAGACCAGTTTCGTGGAAGACAATTTTTCCACGGACTGGGGAGGGAATGGTTTCATGCAACCTAGATCCCGTGCATGCACAGCCGAAGTTTTGCTCGCTCACACACTGCTTGCATAGCCTAATTCCCAACAGGCCATGGACCAGTACAGGTCCGCGGCCCAGACGTTGGAGACCCCTGTCCTAAAATTTATCATTTTCCAGAATACCAAGTCAAATTAAAATGCACAAGCCTTCATGTAATCTTCATATAAATTTTTCTCTTGTGTTCTAGATAGCTAGTATGTTAACATATATATTTCATGCATCAGATGAATAGCAAAGTTGAGCAATGTTAAGTTGATAGCAGAACTTAAATAGAATATGATTGGTTGTCTTTCTTAATCATGGTCACTACACTATTCTGAATTTATTAATTCTACTATGAACGTTTCTATGATTAATTACAGAATGAGAGTGGAATATATCCAAATCTGGAAGTTAAGCCATTGTATTCAATGGAATTTACTTCTGAGTGGATAGATTTACAGCAACAATTCATGTTAGGAAGTTAAATACTTCAGTAACAAAAAGAGAGATACTATGTCAGCTCAACACACACAATTTAGAAAGTTTCTTAGAACTATTTTGCTTCTACTTTAAAAGCATACACAAAAAATAAAAATAGTAGAAATGTTTTACATGACATCATAGCTATTTTTATATGTTTATATTTTATTATTTAAATTACAACACATTCATTGTATGCATAGAATCTTCAAAATAATTATATGCATTAGACAATATTACTTACAGGTAATTCTTTAGCTAATTTGATGACCATGTTTTCAAGGTATTCTGGTAAACTTTTAAACTGTTGATTGGTTGGCTGAAAAAAGTGAGGACTTCTTCTTGCTAATAGTCTTAATGCTCTCCAGCCATAGTTAGAATTATTCACAACCCTATGTTACAAAATCAGAATTAGACTGCTATTTGATAATTAGAAAAAAAGTACTTTATTACATCAAAATACAGGTAACCCTTGACTTATGACCATAATT
The DNA here is from genome assembly GCA_032468115.1 of Grayia smithii. Taxonomy (NCBI): domain Eukaryota; kingdom Metazoa; phylum Chordata; class Lepidosauria; order Squamata; family Grayiidae; genus Grayia; species Grayia smithii. Next base: position 54,997 of record JANHFM010003564.1, read on the forward strand.
AAGCCCAAAATATCTGTTGCTAAGTGAGACATTTGTTAAATGAACTTTGCTGATCTTTCGTAAGTGAATCATAGCAGTTGTTGAGTTAGTAATACGATTACTAAATGAATCTGGCTTCTCTATTGACTTCGCTTGTCAGAAGGTTGTAAAAGGTAATCACATGACCCTAGGACATTGCAAGCATCATAAATAAGTGCCAGTTGTCAAGCATCTGAATTTTGATCACATGATCATGGGGATGCAATGATAGTAAGTGTGAAAAACGGTCATAAATTGGTTTTTTCAGTGCCATTGTAACTTAAAATGGTCACTAAATGAACTGTTGTAAGTCAAGGACTACAGTATGATTTGAATATATGCCTGAACAAGCAGAATTATGAAAAAAATGATTTGTGGAACATACTTAAATTCTTTATCAACCATGTTTTCAGGATCTGCCTGTTCTATAGCTTCTTCAAAAAACTCTTCCAATGTTGGCATATATTCTCTAGAAAATAAAGGCAAAGTAAGTGCTTTATTTGGAAGGAAGAAGTGTTTATTAAAACTATTATCCCCTTTCTAAAATAACAATAAAACTAAGTTTTTCTGCTTCAACTTCGTTATGTTTAGAGTGAGAAATCCTTTGCCTGAGCAATTCAAGAAGTCTAATTCCTTATTGAGATTATTCCTCTTACATTATGTAGTCTATCATAAGGCATATACATTCATTTGAAAAAAAAATCATTCAGATTAAATTATCAAATGAGAGGAGAATTGATTACATTAGAGTAAAATTAGTGCAAGTTGGAGAACCAATCCAATTTACAGGTAGCCTCGTTACTGGACAGAAGCTATGTCTATGTTTTCTCTGCCAGGAGAACAGAGACGAAATGTCTCTTTGCCTCTTCCTAGACAGAGAAAGGCAATATATGCAAGAAAATAATGAACAATCACTTCCCGCCTCATCCTACATAGACTTCCTGCCACCTGCAATTGGAATCTAATCCTTGCTGGGCTTGGGCCTTCCTCTAACTTTTCCTAAAAGAAGTTACAGGACAGCTGAAGTGTAATGATAAATCCAGGTATATCAAATGCTGACACTAACAAAAACAATTCAAATTACACAGAAGGAATTTGAGAAGGTTGTGCACATGCCTTGCATAAGAATCTGTGGCTAGAGATACCCTACCTTTAACAAGTCACAAATCTTGATATAAAAGTTGCAAAAAAACCCAACATCCTATTGATAGACTGAATTATCATTTGTATATTTTCATATAGGTACCACGCTACAAACCAGGAAATCATGACTTCCTTAACTGATCCCACAGGGTTGTTTTTGGGAAAATAGGAGCAGGAAGGCGTAACCACCTTGAGTTATTTATAAGTACAATAAAGCCAAGATATAAATAAATATGTTGTGTCTTGCATTCTATTACATACTTTTCCCCAAGAAGCAACCTTTGTTGATATATAAATAACCCAACCACCATGAAATATAGATGCGAATTAATTCATCAATTTGTTTTAAAAAATCGAATCAATAACATATGACTAGGTCTTGACAGAATCCAAAAGATTAAGAGAGAATACCCTTCAAATAATATTATTTCATCCATGGGAAGGGGAGATAAAATTGCAATTATCCCATCCTGATACTTATCCAAGTGCCACACCCAATAAAAAGGGGAGAAAAGCACAAAATAAACAAACAAAAATAACGTAAGTGATGTTTGGAGATTTCTTGTATCCTTCAATTGTTGTACAAGGGCATATCTATTTTTTTAGCATGATCCCCAATTTACAAATCAGTTTTGAGGAGCTGTAACATGATTAGCAAATTCATCTGCCAATCCCAGATATCTGTAGCATTAATGTCCCTAGAATATTAGTTTAGGAAGCACCAGTGTTACAAGAACTACAACTACTCACCGACTCTCAGATTTACACGCTTCCATGTTATCAGGACATAAATTCCAGAGGCGAGTTAATTCTTCGCTATAAACCAAAACACATACCATATTATTTCTTATATTTTGTGATTCATATGCCAATTATTTCTGAAGACAATTACTCTTCAACAAAAGGCATAGGCCTATGTATGTGTTTGTGTGCACAGATATGAGTAACTGTATATAACTTTCTATATAACAACTACCTTAGCACAAACAAGTTTTTAATTCAATGCTCTCATGTTTCTAAAATAAGGTATGATTTAACAAGCAATTCTAATATTGGTAAAATAAAAATAAATCTTTGTGAGATTTATTTTTATTTTTTGTACATTTCTATCATTAAAAGTAGTCAAAAACTGATACAATTTATTTTAAGCAGTACTTCCAGCCTTGTAATGTCACTTTGCATCATTTAATTTACAATACAAAAGTAGAAATAAATTAATAAAGAACTGAACATACTTTCCCATTAGATTTTTTTTGTTAGGTCCTTTCCCTAAGAAATCTTCAGGAGCTGGTCTCTTTCGCACAAAAGGTCTCACTGGCTTGGAATCACTCTGTCTATAAAACAAGATCTTGGAATTAAGAACTACCATTAAGTATAGGGTTTATACAGGTGGTCTTCGAGATATGACTGTAAGCAGGGGTGATTCATGGGCGTAAGAGGCCCTTGGAGGACTAGTGTAGGCCCAGGCTTCAAAGCCTCATTAGGATGACACTGGGGGACACATGTGAGCTAGTGAAGGGGGGAAGAACAGCACTGGTGAGTGTGTATTAGTGAGCAAAGGGGGAAAGTACGATGCAAGAGACCAAAGTGCAGAAGGAGAGTGCATGGTGTGTGCGAACAAAAGAGGAAAGGATGACGTGGTGTGTACAAGCAAGTGAAGAAAGGCTGGGATAGGTGCAGGAGATTTACCCAAGTAACTTGTGACCTCCCCTGCCAGCTTTCCCATTGATTGTGCTTGAGGGAAGCTAGCAGGGACTAGCAGTCAAGTGAGCATGGGATGCTTAGAACTGGTTGTTAAGTGTGAACAGACTGCTAAGGACCCAGATAGCAATTAAGTGTGTGCAGGGGTGCTAAAACAACCATACCTTGGGGCACCAGTCATAAATGTCTTCCTTCAGACTATCATAGCTTAGAATAATACCAAACGAATGATCATAACTCAAAAACTACCTGCAATGTTAATTAAAAAGAAATGTTTATATACACAACCTTTCTTTCACAAAGCTTGGACAGCCCTCATTTTTCCATGAATTCCAATTTTCTTCTGTATTTAATATATGCTGTAAAAACAAAAATAATATCAGTAAGAAAAAGATGTTTAGAGGCAGAAAATGAGAGTTAGCAAAAAAGTAGCTTTTTTATCTTGCTGAACAGTACAACTACTCCACTAAATATAGAATAAATGTTAAATCAGTAAGTATATTAAAATATTTTAAAAATTCAGAATTAAAAAAGAACCCAGTGGGAGAACTGAATTCAAGGATCTCAAAAGCATGAATTTATTTTTAAATGGTTACTGTGTAAGTAGGAGGCCTGCTGCCAGAGGCCAGCTTTACTTTAGAGGAACTAGAGCCCAGTTACAATTGATGGTGCTTATTTAAAGTCTGACAGCCAGTTTGGTGTAGCAGCTAAGGCTTCAGGTTAGAAACTGGAAACCATGAGTTCTAATCCCACCTTAGGCACAAAGCCAGCTGGGTGATGCTGGAATGGTCTTTCTTTCAGTCATAGGAAAGAGGCAATGGAAAATGACTTCTGAAAAACCAATGCCAAGAAAACTGCAGGGACTTGTCTAGGCAGTCTCTGAGAATTGACCATAATTGAACAGAAGAAAGAAAAACCTAAATTTAATTGAAATTTTGAACAAAGCACTTACCTCTACCATTCTGGAGAACCTTTTTCCATCAGGTGGGTTTTCTGATAGAAGCTGTAATTAGAAAAGCCACAAAAATCAAAAGTTGCAGCAGAGCAGCTAAAAATGTGATGCTTAGCAATAAAATGGGAATATAATATGGAATAAGTTCAAAATAAAATGTATGAAAAAATTATTCATGGCTTGGGCCTGGGGTATTTGCGGGACCACCTGCTGCCAATGGCAATCTCCCAGCGTCCGGTGCACTCCCATAGAGTTGGCCTCCTAAGGGTGCCGTCGGCCAGACAATGTCGGCTGGTGGCCCCCAGGGGGAGAGCCTTTTCTGTAGGTGCGCCAACCCTGTGGAACGAGCTACATATGGCGCTCCGGACAGCTCCCGACCTCCACTCCTTCCGTCGCAATCTTAAGACCCGGTTATTTCAGCTATCGGGCCTTTCTTAATTGGTTTTAATATGATTTTAATTGGTGTAAACTTTGCTTAAATTTTATTTATTTATTTATTGTTGTCAGTTTTAATTTGGACTTTTGTATACTATATATACTATTATTATAAGCCGCCCTGAGTCCTTCGGGAGAAGGGTGGCATATAAATTTAATAACTAAATAAATAAAATAAATATTCCTAAAAGCACTATTGTAAAATTAGATGCACAAGATAATTAATTAATCTGACCTGGTAAACTTGTTTTGTGGTAGCTTCAATCCACAGGGACTGTTCATCAGTCAGAATAAAGTTTGAACTAGGAAACAAGACACATATAAGTCAAAACACGCACAGTGCATTTGATCCAGATTTTTCTTAAGCAGCAGCAGCAGCAGCAATTGAGCAGAGTTCCATACAAATACTCTGATGAGGGAATTAGCAAGAAATTTCACTAATTTCTTTACTGCATCACAGCCAGACAACACTCTAAGTAGTTTTAAGAGGTGTGGATGAGGGAGGAAGCAATTAAATTTGCTGCCTTCCTGCTTCCTGTATCAATATTTTTATATTTATATATTTTCTTATCTGTAGGAGGCATTTTGCTAAGTCTACTGAGAATTAGTTTAAAAAACGATTGTATATCAGTAGCTTCTTTTTCTCTCTGAAAGACAAAAAATATGATGTTTGATGCAACCAAAACTAAGAAAATGCTAACCTCACTTGTTTTAATGGAACATAATTTAAATATTTAATTTTAGGCTGAAGATGTACTGTATGCTTTTTCAGATTCTCCCAATTCTTAAAGCAAAATAAATAATCCTTACTTTAAAATGCCATTCTATATGAGGCTTGTTCACTCCAATCTTTTCCCAGTACCAAAACTTTTATTACAGTAATTTAACTGCTAGATTTGTTAGACTTCTAGGCTGAAAGGGACCTTGGAGACCCTGCTCAAGGCTGGATTCCAGGGATGGGCCAATTTACTTTCCCAAGGGGTCGCATGAGAAACTGGGACTGTGGCAGGAAGCAGAACTGCAGGGAAGGTTATATTTTCTTTTTACCAACTAGTTATCTCTCACTTGCAGTTACACTTTAAATTTACTACATTAATTTACAACTTAGTTCTGTGTCTAAACCAAGAACATCAATGACCTGAATATGCAAGATTACATTCAGAGAAAAGAACAATAAGCAGACAGCCCAGGTGTCAAATGTATATGGATTTCTATAAAAGCAGTGTAAATATGTTTTCAAAAACGTAGTAAGAAATATTGCAAAGTCTAAAAAATTAAAATACATTAATTAGTGGATACTTTCCAATGTACAGTATTTAGAAGCAGATTCTAACATCAGACAATGATAGCGGTGAGTTGGCTCACATATATTAAAGAAGTAAACAAGTTTAATTAAATGTATTTAAAAGACTTTACTAGCTTACCTTTTAAACTTTACTTGGCCCTTTAAATACTGAAATAATATTAAATACTGCAATAGGATATGGCGGCGAAAATTGCTGTCACTCAACTGTAAATCCATTAACTATTAAAGAGAGAGAGACAGATAAACACATAGGCATTCGTCAGTTTTCTGTTTTTAATAATACAAAAGTAAGTAAAATGAAATGAATGGGACAAGTACAATTAAAATGGATGAAATCACACAAGATGTTTGCTGCAGTGTACTGGTTTTTGGAATCAATATTAGGTGCATACATAAAATAGTAAATTTAAGTATTAAAGTATTAGATTTTTAAAAATGAACTTTTCCTAACTTTATTTTAAAAGAATAATCAAATGTGAAAAGTCTCTTTAACTGATTCTTAAAGGCCACAGTTGTACTTGTGTTAAGAAGCTCACTTTATTTATCTTATTTGTAGAAAAAAAAGTTACATTATTTCTGGGAAATGAAATAGCCTTAGCTAAGTGCACATTGCTGAATACCTGGATGGAACACACCTGGCCATCACATTTATCAATAACCTTAATCCCTATCACATACTAATTTTGTAGCTAATAGGTCAAGCAGTTTTTGAATAATTTTTTTCATGCTTTACCCAAAATGACATCCTTCCAGGGTGGCTTCTACTTTGCAATATTAAATCTAATCAAAATACAGGGGTTCCTTTTTTAACAATCACTTCTTCAGCAATAGTTCACACCTACAATGGTACTTATAACCACTCCTTATATCTGTGGCTGTTGCAGCATCCCTGCGTTCATGTGATCTACACACTCAGCGACCAGCTCACAATTGCAACATCCCACAGTTTCATGATTGCCATTCTTTCAGCCAACAACTTTCCTGCCAGCTTCCCACAAGCAAAGTCAATGGGAAACCTGTATGTTGCAAATGATGACCACGCAATGTTGCAGTTAAATGTTGTGGGATTTTCTTAATGATAGTAACTGTTAAGCACTGGACTGTTGTTTCTAAGCGGCAACAATCACATGACATTGTGCTTGACGATCACATTGTTAAGTAAGAGAAATTCCTGCCCCATGACTGTTAAGTAAAGACTACCTGCACTTCCTTTGGCATTTTTATTTCTTCATTGCTAGTTTAGAAATAATAAGTTCTACACAAAATGTCTCTGGAGATTCTCAGTCATCCAGGTCATGGTTGTCCCAAAGGTACTTTTTTCAAGAGGCAACTGGACTTTCTAGTTTTTCTTTGAAGACGTTTTGCTTCTCATCCAAGAAGCTTCTTCAATTCTGACTGGATCGTGGGAAATGGAAGGATTTCTTCCATTTTCCTTCCATTTCCCACCACCCAGTCAGAGTGAAACATCTTCAAAGAAAAACCAGAAAGTCCAGTTGCCTCTTGAAAAAAGCACCTTTGGGTTCTACAACACCAGTAATTTATCTTTCACCCATCTACTCTGTGCAAGCAGAAAAGTCCAGAGTTCCAAATGTCTCCTTTTCCTTCAGCATTTCCTGAGAAACCTGGAGAGACTACTAGTCAAGAGAGATAACAAAACCCTGATAGGTGCAGGGAGTTCAGTGACAAGACAATTAGATAATAATCCATCAATATTTTCTTGCTAACTGAAGAACTAATACAGTGGTAAGGATTAAGACAAAATTCCTCTTGCAGTAAAATCTACTTTTAGGGACAGGAAAAACATACCTTTTCACTTGTAAGAAATTTTGCAAAATAAACATGCTCTCCTCCAGTTTTCAGCTCTTCTAACTTTTTTCTTGATGCCTGAGTGTCATCCAACTTGTAGCTCTCAAAGACAGTTAATACTTCTTCTGAATACTTTTAAAATAGATCAAATAAAATGCAACAATCAAATTATAGCCTCAGAACAGAAGTGAGATTTGATGAGATGCAAACGATGCTGATCAACTCTTTCATTTCCATTACCCACTGTCCAAGAATGCATTTTATATACAAGTACATTAACAAATGACTTCCAGTAACATAACAGTAACAGAGTTGGAAGGGACCTTGGAGGTCAACTAGTCCAACCCCTGCACACGCAGGAGACCTGTACTTGGGATTTGAACCACCAAACTGCTGACCTTCTGATCAACAAGCTCAGTGTCTTAGCCACTGAGCCATCTCGTCAGGCTAGAGAGCCGTTACAGATAAAATCTCCACAAATAAATTGTCATTGCACTGTGTTGTCTACAACTCTTAATTAATGTTCCTTCAATGTATTCTAAAATGTTTATTCATAAGCACTGTATGAAGGCATGAAAGCTGTTGGGTAATTTTGGGCCAATTCCTTTCTTATAGCCTAACTCACATCAAATGGTTGTTGTAGGGAAAATAGGGGGCAGGAGTACTGGGTATGTTCAACTTTCTGAGGTATAAAAAAGTGGCTTAAAATAACAATAATTCTTTTGCTTGAAATTTCAGAAGTAATACATATTTATATACTCACAAATGGAAATGAAATATTATAAGCACAATACCTTTAGAAATATTTTCCATGAGACCTTTTCATAGCACTGTACAGGATTTCTGAAATAATCTTGAAGTGACCAAAATTTTCTATACAGATTATAATCTATTGGAATGGAACTGACAAAAAATATTTACAATATATTTATTCATAAATATTTCTGGCTATTATTGAAAATAAATTTGGTACATTTATTATTTAAATACATATATACATATTATACATTTGTCATCCTATTGATATTACATAAACACAGAAATAAGAACCTGTTCAATGAATAAACATTTTTGGATCTCAATAAACATGGCCATGACCAATAATTTCCCCTATTTAATAAGATTTTACTAGACTTTTATAAAAATGGTAATCTACAGCAAACGTAAAAGTTATAGGCAATCTTTTTAACAGATACAATTCCAATAGATTTTATACATTTTCTTTTATTTCACAAATGGGACTTTAAATTTATTTCTCCTTACCAACTTGTAGGAGCTTCATCATCTCCCATTTCACCTTCTTCCACTTCCATTCCTTCCTCCCTTTCCTCTGCATGCTAAAGTCACAGAATTAATTTACCATTAATTTCGATTCCATCTACGAGTATAAAACTGTTCTACTCATTCAAAACAAAGCACTAACTTTTGTGCAGTTACTAATAGAGGAAGAAGCAAATTATATCATACTTATTTAAAATTGGAAATATAAATAATCAGTAATCTGCTGAAAGACTTCAGTGGTCGCTTAAACAGAACAGACCATGAATATTTTTAAAATGAACACTGAAATTGATTTCACAAATTGGGAAGTTCTTTTTTCACTTCTGCATCTCCACCAAAATTTGTTCCTTAAGCAACTGAGATAATGATGATTTTGGTGCAATATAAATTAAATAATAGAGTGCGATGATACCTTATGTCTAAAATCACTTCATGCTCCTTTTGAGAGAATTACAGCCTGCATATTATATCTACATTTTCCAAGTTTTCCATATTGTGTGGATAACACGGAATAATAATAAAAAAAATAACCTTCTGTCCAAGGGTGCTGTCTTGCTCACTGGTATTAAAAACTGTGATATTTTCCAAATTAAATTGACTTTGCAAATTAAGCCCTGTAGGGGGAAAAATCTGATCAGGCAAAATAATCTGAAATGATATTTGCAAATATCATAGTTTTCTGAGAAGTTTATAAATAATCATACAATATTTCAATTTTTCAAAATGCAGACAATAGTATTTAAGAAAATTTGGAGAAAAACATCCTGAATGTGGCAAATTACAGACATAAAATGATATTGTAAAATTGGGACCAAATTGGGTTTGAAATATATGTGATGGATTAAACTGTTCATTGTATCACTGTTCATGCTGTCACTTAAAAAAGAAACTTACCTGACTTTTCTGAAAGAGGAAATAACCTGGCCAAGAAGAGCTGAATTCTTCCACAAAATACTGTATTTTGTGATTTTGACAGTCTTCTTAAAAGATCTGAATGATATCAAAGAAAAATGTATTTAAGTTTCCAACATTTTAAAAATGTTATAGGGATAGACTCTGGAATCAAACAGACAGCAGTAAATGTTTTCCACTAATACAAACATGCATCCTCCTTAATCTCCTGTTTTTTAATTTATTTTCCACATGGAAAGAACTGAACTTCTGGAGTAATCTTTGAGTAAATATTCTAAAGATCATGGTGTTACTAAGTTGCATGTATACACAGTTCTATATCCTTTTCAGATAGATATATTATTGTTCAAATAAAAATGCAGATATGTCAAGCAAAAAGTGCTAAATAAATGAATACAATCCTCAACTTACAATTAAGCCCAAAATTTATGTTAAGTGAGTTTTGCCGCATTTTATGATATTTCTTGCCACATTAAGTGAATCACTGCAGTTGTTAAGTTAATAACACAGTTATTAAGTGAATCTGGCTTCCCCATTGACTTTGCTTGTCAAAAAGTGATCATGTGACTGGAACATTGCAACTATCATAAATATCAGTTGCCAAGCATCTGAATTTTGATCACGTCACCATGGGGATATTCCAATGGTTGTAAGTGTGAAAAATGGTCATAAATCACTTTTTTCAGTGACATTGTAACTTTGGTCACTAAATGAACTGTTATAAATCAAGGACTATCTGTAATGTTTCATTAGAGAATTATATTGTTAGATCTTGATCAACAACAGTAGGACATGAGTAGGGTTTTAACAAGCAGCATTCAAAATTACACTGAAGGTTGCATCTTCATTGGCAATACTAGGAAAAAGGCTACTCACCATTGCACATTCTCAGTAAATAATTCTTTCCTGCAGAATAAAATGTGTTCTAAAAATAATATATAATTCAACATATAATTAGTTGATATTTAAAAAACAGGTTGCCATTAATTACCTTAGGAAGATAATCAGAGTAGGATTATGAATACTCTCTCATGCTATAAAATATACATTTCAAGCAAACAGAGAAGAATATGTTCATATTTATTAAATATTTACAATAGGCCTTTGTAGTTACAGTACAGCAAAAACACTTCCCACAAAACCACAGAACAAAATATATCTGTACATTGTTTTAAATCAAACTGTAATTTCAAAGCAGAATAAAAATAAAATGCATTAAGATTTTTCTAAATAAGAATAAAGCAATTTATTTTTATTGATAATTATTTTTTAAGAAAATACAGACAGAGCAGGAGTTGGCATGCATCACACTGAGGTTATTCTAATGTTGTGCATTGTGGGCAAAAAATTATTACTTCAAAACAATGGTTGAAAAACAGCATATCAAATAATGTTCTTTTGGTCAATCATCAGATCAGATACTTACATATCAGTGATATGAATAATCATAAAACAAGCCCAACCCTAACCTAACAGCCTCCCCCCCTCTGGCGTAACAGTCTGAACCCCAACAACCTGCGTGGCAGAGAGGTGCCGGGTGCTGCAGCTGAAGAGCTGGCTTAGTGAGTACTTTCGTAGTACTTCAACCTCCTCAAAAATCTTCAACCTCCTCAACCATCTTCAACCTCCTCAAAACAGCGGTCAAGGGATGAGTGGCTCCTGCACACGGATTCGGGGAGGGAAAAGCCAGCCTCATCCAGGATGGCGCTTCCCCCACCTGTCAGCCTGGGTCCTCCCCCGTATCTCTTGTAGAAGCATCAGCACCCCCAGCTCCATGGCACGTGCAAAGTTAAGAGTGTGTATCTTCCTCCTCCTGCTCAAACGACCAATCAACCCCCTACCCCCTTCCCAGCTCTGCAATGTGCATCGGAGAGGAAAGCACTTTCAGGCGGCAGCACTATGATTCTGTCCCAAAATCCAAAAATGTGGCTTCTGGCTGGTGCTGCCACCTGAAAATACTTTCTTCCCTGGCTCCTTGAAGCACATTGCAGGGGAACCGGCCGCTGCCTGAAACGTGGCTCTGCAAACTGCATCGTGCCAGCAAGCAGCGGTGGCTGGAAAGGAGGGACATTTTGCTTTAGAGGCTCCCGGGCACAGAGAGGGTTAAGGCGGTGGCAGCAGCTCCTCACATTACTGGAGAATGAAGTCCAAAGGGTGGGGCTGGTGGGGAACCAGGAACCATTTTGGATGTGAAGAGCCGCCGCCGCCTAAGCCCTCGCCGCCCTTGGGAGCTGAGCTGGAGCCCTTAAAGCAAAACGACCCTGCTTTCCAGCCGCTGCCGCCCATTGGCCCGATTCCCTAATGCAATTCGCAAAGCCTTTCCTTCCCGATGCACATTGCAGAACTGCGTGCCCTCCTCTCCTTCTCAGCAGACTCACCTTCTTTCCAATGGGCCAATGGGCAGCAGGGGCTGGAAAGCAGGGACGTTTTGCAATGTGCAGCGCAGAACCGGGAACCATTTTGGATGTGAAGAGCAGCCACCGGGCAGTTTCCACCCCTCCAGACCGTCCCGAAGAGGTTTGTTCCACAGGCTGTGCCCCGACACAGATCCCCGCTACCTGGGATGCCCAAAAATGGCCAAAGGGTGGGGGCCAGCGGGGCTACATTCGGACTATAAGACGCACCCACATTTTCACCCCCTTTTGGGGGGTAAAAAGGTGCGTCTTATATTCCAAAAAATACGGTTTGCATTTTTCTTTTTTAATCTAACAAGCTATTATGCAAATTTTGGCTTTCTTTATGTCTCTGTCTGCATATTTGTGGATATGAACCAGCTAGCAAAAAAGCAGATTGTGACACATCATAAGATCAGGATAATGAGAGAATGTGGTTCAGAAAACAGCATTTGGAAGGACATGTGCTTTTGATTCAACCTCCCCAGAAATGTAAAGGCAAATTCTTTTCTTAAAAGGAATTTTGTTCTTCTTGAGTAAGATATTTTACCAATAGGAATAACTAAGCTGCAGACAAGAGCACTTTGTAAGACTTATATCTAATTCACACTCCCAGCAGTTTTATTTTGGGGGAGATTGTCCTTTGGTATCTTTGAAAAATCATTTGTGATTTTAAATACTAAATTGAATACTTTATACGAAGCTAAAAAGGCTGATAAAGTACTACAGCGAGTTACAAGTATGTTTTAATCCATGAACCAAAACATCTTATTATATTTTAAACCACAATTTTGAGATATCATCATAGTCACTTACAACTATCTAAGAACTTCTCTAAGTGATTTGCTAGTAAAATATACAATACTAATGAAAGTCACTCTAAACAACCATTCTGGGTTAAACATCCAAAAAATGTTGGATTTAGGAATGGTATTAAAGCTGTGCAGCCAGTGCAGTCACAAGTAATCTCTGGTCAGTGGACTTAATAAAGCTTATGAACGTTCCCAACTTTTATCTCATTTTTTCAGAATCCCACGCAGTGCTCAAAAATGCTTGTATTATCTTAAGTATTTGCACTTCTTTCCTGCAACTAACAAATGATACAATTAAATACTTAATCATTTAATACAGAGTGATCAATTTGTGTTATTCCAAACAGTGTATCTTGTTTTATATAACTGTTTTATATAATTTTTGCATGCTAACCAAATTATTTACCTAATAATTTATTACAAAAATGAACTTTTAAAACTTAACAAATTCCATGATCCTTACCGATTTCCATGTGGTAACGTTTTTTTCTACAAATGTGAAAATTCTGTCACACTGATCCAAAGGAAGGCAATCCAAAACATCTCCCAGGAGCACAAAAGGGGTTGATGCAGTACAAATACCTTCATGGGAGAGAATCTGTTTATACGTCTGCCAAAATGATTTCTCTTTATAAAAAGTAATAATGGGCATTTTTTCAAGAATCTTGCTAGTTACCAATAATAATACAGAATTTGATTTTCATTGTTTATTATAAACTGCCTTTAAAAATATTGTAAATATAGTCCTTGATTTACAATAATTCATTCACCACTCATTCAAAATTACAGTATTGAAAAAATGGACTTTATGACCCATGATGAAAGTTATAGCCACTATAGCATCCTGTGACCATGTGATCAAAATTGCTCACACAGGTGAGGTGCTTGGTAGCCCATCTTCACTTAGGTCTACTGGGCGCTACAACTCCTACCTCCCATCTATGCCCTTTTGGCTGCCCTGCAGTGGCACCCAGCATCAGCAGCCAGGGCTGTGGCTGAAGTTGAAGCAGTTCTGGCCAGCTGCCCTTAGTCCCAGGATTTTACTTTAGCTCCAGTGCTGCCACTGCAACTGAGAAACAGTGCCTTAAGCCCACAGCCAGCCATGCTTGCTTGAGTTTGTGTCACTGTTGCCCAGGGAATGTCCGATTGAGGGCTCCTTTCATGTTCTTATTACAGTGACCACCAAAGTGGTATCTGTTTACTTACTTGCGATTGCACTCTTTTGAACTATTAGGTCAGCAGGAAATGGAAGGAATGACGGTAGATCACCCCACAATGCAGTAGCCCTCAGGTCTCAAATGGTGCCATGCTAGCATCATTGCACAAAGCTCTCGGTTTGCTGAAGGCCCCAGGCCTCTACTTTAGACCCAGGTGCAGTGCTGCCGTTGAGTGCAGGACTGTCCAAAGGGCATAGATTGGGGTGGAAATAGGCAAGTGACTTACTTCAGTCATTAAGTGCTGCTGGGATTGTGGTCACTAAATGGTGCATTCACGTGGCATCTTGCTTTATGACCACACTGCTTAATGATTGAAATTCCATTCCCAATTGTGGTTGTAAGTCATTCTTATAGCTAAGTAAAGCTACAGTAAAGCTAATGAACATTGCTCTAATTGTAGCTGCAGGTCAGTAGCTTTAGCCATACACTTTAGCTTGCTACTTTAAGACAAGTTATAAAGACATTATTTATAATCTGCAGAATTAGAAAAAATATATATAAAATGTTAAAGTAGCCTAAAGCCCATGGCTAGTGCTACTGAACTGCAGTTGCAATCCGAGTCCAGTTCATTAGATTGTAATTTTATTTAATGGAAGCACTTAACCTGTAATCCTAGATTCAACAAATTCATTCAAACTCAGGTGTTAATTTACACTCTGGATTGTTAAAAACCAATGTAGGAAGATAAAAATTTTAAATATTCCACCATGCTAGCAGTGGCTACCTCAACTTGTACATTTGTTACCATTCACTGTGATTGGAATTATGGGATTAAACTATACTTCCTAATAATTTAAGCAGTACTAAACAGTACAGAAACATCAAACTGTTCAGCTGTGATGTTAAAGATTTTACCTACATTTTCTGTGTAACATTTGATTAATGGATTGTTGAGATCATATAAATGCATCCCTCACATTGAATTTAATTTAATGGCATTATCAAGTACAATAAACATTCTAATCCCATGATAATTTTCTTTCTTTTCTTTAAGAAGACCGTTGTGACAATCAAATGTACACTATTACATACAACAGATTACATATACCAAATTGGCATTGGACAAAAGGTGGAAATAGTACTACTTCAACTTGGCCCGACAAAGTGAACTGAATTAATATATTTTACATAACGCAATATTTATGTATGCTATGTTAAGTAATATAAATAATATGAAGGAGTTTTTAATTAATACACATTCTAGTCATGACTTTTGATTTCAAAGCACTTACAAAGAAAAATAGACTCACCTTCTATGACCCCATTAATAACAAGTGAAATGATAGCCAGGACATTTTCACAAGAAGCTTTATTTATCTAAAAAAAATATAAATAGCCATCAAGAGTGGAATCAGATGACATTTGGAACAGAATACAGTACATTATCTTTATGGACTGCATTGGAAATTTGCTATCTATTTTCCTAGGGGTCTTTGCAAAATCTTGGGGAAAAAGTGTTTTATTTCCAGGAGTAAAGGTGGTGAGAAAACTTAGGGTCATGTTGGAGTATAGATTAGATTTTGATAACCAGTCTCAAGAATTTTTCACTCTTAATGGTATATCATTAATGGTATGAATGATAAGAACCAAACAGTTTAATTACTTATATTGCTCATCACACACTGATAGTCTTTGTTCAGCAACCACAACTGGAACCAGAAACTTGGTTGCTAAGTGAAAAATCATAGGACCGCGATTATGTTTATAATTTTACCTCAACTTTCCTTTGCTTTAAATGATAGAAGCTTATGACTCCAAATCATGTAACCTCAAACAGTGGAGAAAGTTTTCAGAACTCAACTCAAGAGGAAGCTATATAAAAGGGCAAATCTTATAGCCCCTTTCCCCCACTCCCCTTTTGAAATACCCCAGATCTGAGATAATTAGAACATGGGAAATAAAGTTTGTATTTTGTATTTACATTTATTGGAGAGAAAGGATTATGATTAACAAGATACATAATAGAAAATACACACTGAAAAGAATGTACTGTGCTAGCTGTTTATCTAGCACACTGGCATTTAGGAGGCAAAAAAAAAGGAAAGTGTGAAACTGATTAAGGTTTTGTCAATTACAAGTAGCAGCTGCCAGCCAGCTAATTAAAGTCATAGAGCTGAGTTTGTTAACTTCCCCTGAGGGAAGTGCTGTGAAAAAAAGAAACTGCTTGTTTAGGCATTCTCTCCATTCTATGAGGGGAGAAAAGAAAATAATATAATAGGTCAGGCAAAAGGCAATACAGGGGGACTGTAATGGCAAATAAATGCAGACATTGGTCACAAATTTACTTTTTCATCACAGTCATAACTTCAAATAGTTGCTGCCTGAGGCAATCACTATGCAAGGTCTCCTTGATTCCAATTCTAATTTCATGCAAGGTAAATAACATGTATGAATAGTGTTTCTTTGGGCCATAGAATCTGTGCAACTAAGTATTCTTAAGCCAGGACCCTTCTATATAAAGATATGCATTTAGAGTTGTTCTCACCTTAGCTAAAGAAATGGAAATGTCACAAGTGAAGCAATATTAAATTGCTTCATTGGTTTGACACAATATAGTCTAATAGAATTTAAAGCTTATTGTAGCTAATATAAATGCACGAAATTTATTGATTCAGGAACAAAATGCATTGTTCCTCCTCTGTACACTGATCAACTTCCTCAAGGTCATGCCGTTGATTCAAAATCAACAGCATGAGGTAGATCTCTTGAATTAGACATAATTTGAAGTGTTCTGGACATTCAACCTTGTTTTGAGACCAGACCACACCCGCACTTGTGGGAGTTTACTTCCAGAAACTGAACAATTATATACGGCTTAGAATGACATCACTCAAGATATTCAATTAACTTTCAGATACTCAGTTAAGCAAAAATTACTCACAATTTCTTCTTCCAAAGCAACTCGGAAAGCTTGATCCAGTGTTAACTTTTTTTCATTTTCACTAGAAATATATAAAAATATTAGGTTGCTTTGCTAAAACTTTCAATTTCAATAAAATACTATATATACAGGTGAAACTCGAAAAATTAGAATATCATGCAAAAGTTCATTTCTTTCAGTAATGCAACTTAAAAGGTGAAACTAATATATGAGATAGACTCATTACATGCAAAGCGAGATAGTTCAAGCC
>JANHFM010003564.1:82382-95128 GCA_032468115.1 Grayia smithii
GCCGGTTCTCCAAACTACTCAAAATTTCCGCTACTGGTTCTCCAGAACCTGTTAGAACCTGCTGGATTTCACCCCTGCACTGCATGCATATTTGTAGTGCACACCAAACGCGTGCTGCGCATGCACAGTACACACCAAAAGGAAGCTTGGGAAGGTAAGTAGAACAGCAGGGGGTGGGGGGTGGGAATCAGCTGTGCTGTGCGATTTAGCTTCGCTAGAAAGCAGGATTTTCTAGCAAAGCTAAACCCCGTGGCACAGCTGATCGTCGGAAATACTGGTTCCGAGGAACCGGTAGATTTTTTTAACTACCGGTTCGCCCGAACTGGTAGATTTTTAAACTGCCGGTTCAACTAAACCAGTAGCTAACTATAGGTTCGCCTGAACCGGTAGTGTTTTTTTACTACCGGTTCGCTTGAACCGGTAGTTTTATTCCCTACTGGTTAGCCTGAATCAGAGCAGACGGGTGGCATTTCACCCCTGGTTTTTAATAATACTTTTAGTACAGCAGTATTTTAATGAGATATTTATCACTATGGCTCAAAGAGCTGTGGTGGTGCAGTGGTTAGAATGCAGTAGTGCAGGCTACTTCTGCTGACTGTCAGCTGCCTGCAATTTGGCAGTTCTAATGTCACCAGGCTCAAGGTTGACTCAGCCTTCCATCTTTCTGAGGTCAGTAAAATAGGGACCCAGATGTCGGGGACAATATGCTGACTCTGTAAACCACTTAGAGTAAGCTTTAAAGCACTGTGAAGTGTTATATAAGTCTAAATGCTATTGTTATTGGTATTGTTGGTGGGGTGTGTGTGTTGTATTCCACTTCGCTTTATTTTCACCAGAAATGAAATGCATCACTAAATAGTCTTTAAAAAAATATTCAGGAACATATTGCTTATAGCTTTCAAACTGCATTTTTAGTTGTTCTGAAATTACACTACTGTCTTTTTGGTATTAACTGGAAAAAATAAACTACTGCATGTTTTTCTTCAGAATTAGCTGGGCATGTTTTAGAAGATCTGATTGCCAAATGTATGTAACCTAGTAAGAATAACAGTGTAATCTTGCCAGTAGTTTAAAACTCAGTAGCTTGAACATCAGAAGCAGCTAAGGGAGAATATTTATATACAGATGCTAATAAAGATTTATCTCAAGTTCTCTTCCAAGACCTTCTATCTGTATGAGTAGAATATTCAATTCCCTCTTGTCCCAGCTGCGGAAATTTGGTTGGTAATAAACCTTTGTAATAAATGTGAATACATTTGGTTCAAAGTTTACCATACCTTTTTCCACATCTTGTTCACAAATAAAACTATTAACATCTTCACAGTGAAAGTCATTCCAGAGCCCAGCATGGATTAATCCAGCACAATCTTCCCCTGGCCCATGGCCATGTTTCCAGTTATCAGGCTGTCCAGCACTCCAGTTTCTTGCAATAAAACAAATAAAAAAGATCATTTCATAACCAAGCCATCATATGACAATGTGACAGAAGAGATTTATAATAGTAAAAACAAAACAAAAAATAAATATCTCCTAAAGTAAAAACATACTCCTTAACAAATAGTGCATGACTTTTCCTGGAAATTGAAAACATCTGGGCTTTAGAGAGGGGAATCAATTGGACAAACTGCCAAAGCTCAAAAGTCTAAAATTAGACCAAAAATTCTGTTCTGGTTTTGGACTGAACATAAACACATGTACAGAGTGTAATCCTTCAATGGGGTTGCATTTGTTTGTTTCATCTATACACCTTGTTGGATTTATATATGCATCTCCAAATCAAAATATAAAGAATAGTTTCTTGCTATACAAGAATATTTAGAGAGAAATACCTAATATTACCATATCATAAACTCAAAACACATCAACAATTATATATTGCAAGAACTATCTTATAATAAAAATAAATTTGCATAAGTAGAGCTACCAGATCTAGACTGCAAAACTCCAGAGTAGAGATTCTCAATCTGTTTATTGCCATCTAGTAATTCTTCAGATTTCTGTAGCTTTTGTATTTATTTGGGGATATATCATCCTCCTAATAAATTATCCTTTGGGTGGATTGTGAACAATCACTTTAAGATTTCTTAAGGTCCTTAAAGATGCAATGGTTTAAGTTACAAATGTGGAGATTTCATCAGGATAAGAAGGAATTAGCCACAGATACCAGTAACATTTCCTTAACCTAAGCTCCAATGCTCAACAGCAGTCGAACTGAGAGACTGGAGAAAAAGGTAATAATTTCATTCAGTGGGAATGACAGATCTTAGTCTACTTGATCTAGTGCTGATCCAGTGTATACCCTGATTCCAGTTCAAAAGAATTTGGCTGATATTTAGCTTCAATGACAAATGAAGACACTAATGGTAGCAGCAATGATTTACAACTGATGCAATACAGAAGTCTTATTTCTGTAATCAGCTAAGTAAAACTGACCCTTTCTCTTTCTTTACTGTTGTCCCTTTTCCACCCACACGTTTATATATAAAAGTTGTTTTAAAAAACCTCTGGTTTCTCTAGCCTAGTTTGCTCTTCATTCTGTAGTAAGCATTTTAAGGTGCCTTATTACCTTCTTTTATCTTCCCACCAAAGGTGGTCCCTATTTTTTCTACTTGCATTTTTTACGTGCTTTCGAACTGCTAAGTTGGCAGAAGTTGGGACAAGTAATGGGAGCTCACCCTGTTACGCGGCACTAGGGATTTGAACCACTGAACTGCCAACCTTTCGATCGGCAAGCTCAGTGTCTTAACCACAGAGCCATGTAACAGCATTCTGTGCACCTTTGGCATTTAGTCATGCCGGCCACATGACCACAGAGACATCTTTGGACAGTGCTGGCTCTTCGGCTTTGAAACGGAGATGAGCATCTCCCCCCTAGAGTTGGGAATGACTAGCACATATGTGCAAAGGGAACCTTTACCTTTATTATCTTCTTTTATTGGTTATTCAGTATTTTTTTCTGTCAATAAGCCTTTTGAAATCAAAGAAATGTTAATCTGAATCTAAAAGACAATTCCCTTTATAAGATTGCTGCATCATTTCCTATTGGCAGATGCTAAGAATCAGTAATAGCAGAAAACAGTGAATATCCTTCCTGCACTCACATGTATTCTGGTAGGGTACCATCCAGCCACCGCCACTCATCTTCCTTCACTGAGTCAGTGAGACCAATCCAGAAGCTGCCTTTTGCAATAACTTGTTTTTTCAACCATTGCTGTGTACAGAAGAAGAAATCAGTCACATTATTTTGCATCCCAGAATTTTGGCTCCCTTAAACTATTTTAGCTTCTTGAAAAGTGTGACTGAGCATAAACATGAGTTTCTGGACAAAATCAAACCTGGAACTATTTCTGAGTGTATCTCATTTGATCTGAGCACCTTTTCCAACACATTCTTCCTTTCACGCTCCCAATCTCAGTCCAATTTCCTTTTCACCATCTGCCAAGAATGTCCTTTTCCCAACCAATTTTCTGGTTAAAGAAGGTGCACTGATAGTAGTAATAGCCAGCTATAGCACATGAAGTGAAGAGAGGGAGTTTTTAAATTTCCTCTCTAGCAATGGGAATTCTGCAAAGTAGAGTGTGAGAAACGCTGCTTCCACAGGGTCTGTTTGCCACGTGGTGGGCTCTGCAGCCAGAATGAAAAGGGATTATCAAAGAAACTCTCCCTTGTTCCTTTCCTCTGCTTGCTGTCACAAGAGCATCAGCTCAGTAAATGCTGACCAAGCATTTTAATTTGTCTGCCTCAATACAAAATGCCATCTTTTATTATATTTACAGTGGCTCATTGTAGCATGATGTGGATATTAATGCAGCTGTAGTTGCCCTAGAATCAGATTTGAAGATGTCTAATAAAGAGCTATTTCAAATAAATAAATAAATAAAACAGTTTGGAGCTCTGAGGCTAGGGAGAAGGGAACTTGAAAGCTGAATGGGAAGGGTTTGTTTTATAACTTAAATTAAATGTTCCCCCAAAAAGCATGTAGAAATTACAATAATCATCTCATCTGGAATGACATCCTTCTGCCTTATTTTCAACAAGACCTTTTGGACGCTTACTATTTCTATTTCTGAGGTTGGAAATATTACTTTCAGTGATAGCATTGGTTTACATTTGAACACACACACTGCATTTAAGCTGACATTTGGAACAATCTTTGATTAGTCTTCACAGGGTCAAACTACATATTGCTTATGTTGCCTTCAACATTGTTTTGTCATGTAGTGAAGCCTAGCTTTGTGGAAATGTCATTTTATTAAAATGACAAAATGGACAGGAAGAAGGTATGCAGTCCTTTTCAAATCCTGCCCTCACCTCTGTTGAGTCAACCTCCTAGCCTACATTTTGCTTTAGAAAAGAAAATCAAATTTTTTGGGGGGGAGGGGGATAAGCATTGCAATATCAGCGAGTAAGAAAGAGTGATAGATTCTCTTCTCATGGATTGTTCTGAACAAACTGGCACCACCTGACAGCACCATTTCAAGAAAGAAAAATCAACATGGATTTTCAGCAGAATATTCAACCTAGGTAACAGCATCAGAAGCTCCAGTAACAAGTGATGGTTGGTCTTCCATGCAAATCCAAGTGGGAGAGGCAACTCAGCTGCTTAGCAAAATAGTTGCTAGTGAAACTGCAACTGTGCTTACAATCTTATTTCAGCTTTCCTTTGCTTTACAACAAGTAAATGCAAGGATTGGTCCCAACATTACTTTTTCATCACCATTGTAACTGCAAATGGTCATAAAATAAGGCAGTTGCGAAACAAGGACTACTTGCATTTTTTTGTCAACTTTTTTCAGTAAGACTGAAATCCCCTGATCATCCCTCCTGATTATCTTTAGTCAGATGTTTACAATTATGAGACATTAACACCTATAAAATGAATGAAGGCAAATATATGTGTCCCAGGGTAATGTTGGAGAAGCAAACTGGGTCAGTCACCTGGACCAGAAGTTTAATCTTCTGTAGTCACACACATTCTGGTGAGAGAGAAGTTCCCTGAAGATGGTCTCCAGCTCAAGTCCAAAAGCTCAGAAGACTAAACCTTTGGTCCTGGTGACCAACCCAGATTGGATCCTGCAATGTATAAGATGCTTTCTGACTATCTTGTCTAACCTACTCAACTCCAGTCATTGTCAACTGGCATGGCTTGAAGCAATGATGTTCCATAGTTGCTCTTTTGTACTATTTAAATCTAACAGCATGCTAGCTGGGATTTTATACCTGTTCCTCTTTGCTATTGATGAAAACCAAATGAGATGATTTCTCTTCGCAGAAAAGTTTTGCATCTTCAAAAACGGCTCTTTCATTTGAAAAGTAGTAGCAGTTGTCTGAAAAGTTCTTCCAGTAAACAGGACAACCTGTAACATGAAACACTTGCATATAAACGCCCAGGAGAATGAAAACGTAATCCCCCCCTAGAAATTAGGGCTCTGCACACTTTGAAAATGATTTGAAAGAAATGTTTCAGACCTCGGATACACAGCAGCACCCAGTTGTGCTATATATTAAGGCAGCCTGGGTTTTTTTGTAGGCTTTAGTATGGCCCAAAAAAAGATGCCTCTATTTTAAGAATCAATCCATTAAAATCAATGCCACTCTTAAAACAGCAGTGTCTTTTTTTTCCCTCAAACTCACACAGAAGCCTGAGGAAAGTTGCACTAGTTTTAAATAAGCATCAGGGACACACTGCTCATGTGAAACCCAAGAGACTACTTCTGATTTACTCTTGAAGCTCTCATAACCCTAATAGATGTAGTTTTGAATAACATTATTGGAAGCCAAGCAATTTGAAGAACTAATTATCTATTCAGAATATTGTTAAAATGGAATTTCCATTATTGAGAGTTGCAGCCATCCTTTTCTATCAAATTGACCTTCAAATCATTTCTAGTTTATCATAAAGAAAAAAAGGGCTCAGTTTAATAATATGATTGCAGAATAAATTTTGAAAAGCATCCAAATTTTATTCATGTATCAAAACCATTCTTCTAATACCATTCTGGGGTAACTTTCTATGCAAAATTTAAAACAAGTATTAACAATGAGATTTGAACAATCCTACACAATTACTTATCAGGTTTTAACAGGAATACTGGTGATATACTATGTTTTGCGCACTTTTTCCATATAATGCATAACTTTTCCCATTATTACAAGAGACAAATATTAGTCCTCATATATGTATATGGGTTCAACAGTAACAGAAATTGTTTTGTGAATTAAAAGATAAGGGAGAAGAAAGCCCAATAAAAAATCAGGATGTTCAATGAATTTTAGATATCACTGAATCTATATGACAATTGAAGGAAGATAAAGAAATTAAAAGATGGGGAAGAGGAATTGGTAAGCTTGAGCTTCTAATTTTTTATATATATAATAGTACAAAATACTAGGACTTATAACAAGGGTCACAATTACTCATTGTCTTCTTAACACTATAGAGAGAAGCTTTAGAATACAAGTGAGAAAGACAGACAAAAATGTGCTTCATGGCCCCAGATCATCTCTCTCTGTATAATGTGATAGATTAAATGACTGAATTCAAGCACCAACTGCTCTGAAAGAGAATGTGAAGTAACAATTGCTTTTCTGTATCTCCTTAGAAATCATGGATTTAAAAACCATGATGCTCATTTCATGCTAGTTGGAGGCCTGAACAAATAAATTTCCATTGCAATGTGTATACAGAGTACAATCCAATCCAATAGTCAACATCCCGGTAGTTTCAAACCGTACTTTTCTATATTGGTAATAAATATATAATGAAGCATGTAGACAGATAGCGGGTATATTAATAGCTTACCATTAACCTCGCTTTGTAGTGCCATAGCTATTCCTGGACCTGGCGGTCCAGGAGGACCAGGCTCACCCGGAAGACCACGTAGTCCAGGTACACCTGGGAAACCAGACAACCCACGAGCACCAGGTATCCCTGGTTCGCCAACAAATCCTTGAAGACCTACGGGTCCAGGTGGGCCTTGTGGGCCAGGGGGTCCATCTTTGCCAGGTGGTCCAGGGAGTCCTGGATCTCCACTAGGACCAGGCAGCCCAGTTTTCCCAGTTGAACCTCTCTGGCCTTTAGATCCAGGTGAACCTCTGGAACCTTTTCCACCTTTTTCACCTGGTGATCCAGGTGGGCCACTTGGTCCCTTTTCACCTTGAGGTCCTGGAGGTCCTGGTTCACCTTTGTCTCCTTTTTGTCCCTTGGGCCCAGTAAGTCCAATTGGACCTTGGGGTCCTCTGTCACCTTTGGACCCTCTTGGACCTGGAGGACCTACAATAAAATGAATATATGGAGAAGGTCAGAAGAATAATGAAACAATCAAATGTAATAAAATTAGTGAACTGCAGTACCTCTTAGTACTAAGAACGTATTTCTACTTTAGATTTAAATCAATTTCTTAAAAGATTAAGGAAATTGCTCAAATTTGTTCAAGCTGTTTAATTCTGTTTACAATTGTTGTTGTTGTTTACATGATTCAGTGTTGCATCGAAGAATGTCCAAAATACAAGAAGGTGGATTTTGGGAGAGAGCAAAAGAAAATGGTTAAAAGGGAGAATATTATAAACAGGAGGAAGGGGAAAAGTTATTTTAGGAGATGGAAGGAAGGGGATAAAGAGTAAAAAGAAAAAATGGAATAATTAATAAAAAATTAAAACTACTTAATTGATGTGTAAAAATTTATGATATAAAGAAAAATGGAAGAATATGATATATACTGTTTTTAAGAAAAATGGATAAATGTTTTAAGGTAAAATGGCTTTGTAGTAGAATTATGAGATGGAATTTTGATTTAATGTCGGAAAATTAAGAATATGATATATATTGTTTAAAGTAAAATGGATTAATGTTTTTTAAAGATAAAAGGGATAAATACAATAAGATAATTAACTGAAATAAATGTGAGAAATTAAGAAGCAGGACGGATAGAGATATTGATTATAGATTAAAGATAGAATATACTAAAATAAGAAAGAGAAGGATGGAAGGCTACCTTGAGCGTGGTAAGATTCGAACAGCCAAATTGCAGGCAGCCAGCAGTCAGCAGAAAGTAGCCTGCAGTACTGCATTCTAACCACCCAGCTCTTGTTGAGGGTTCATTGCATTGCTCTGAAAGCAAATTATTAAATAAAAAAAAAAGAGACTGTCAAGTATGAAAACTTTGGAATCTACATGCCTCTTCTTTTTCAACTTGCTCATTAAGAGTAAGGAGGGAGAGGTGTTGCTTTAGACTGGGTTAGATCAGGGGTGTCAAACTCAAGGCTCGCGGGGTGCTTAAATCTGGCCCGCGGGACCAACCTGGAATAGCAAAGGACTGGCCTGCGGTGCCTCGGGCAGCTAAAACGGGGTGCGAGGGGCTTGGCAGGGTGCTGCAGGAGACGTCAATCCCATCTCCCCTCCCCCTGGCCAGCCCGTGGAAAACTACAATGCTGATCCAGACCTCGAAGAAATCCAGTTTGACATCCCTGGGTTAGATTGAGTAATGAAACACCAACGATTCCACGGACGACTGTGTGAGAGCCTGAAACATTTTCAAGGACATCGTAACAGGTGTGGAGTTGAAGCAGACGGTTCCCATAACAAAGTGAACTTTGAGTTTCTTCAGACCAATCTCTGCTCCCTCTTAAAAATCCCAGACATGTTATTTGTCTTTTGACCTTCTGCATTTTGCCTTTTGATATAAAATGGGTCTTTTTAGGGTCGGACATCACGTCACAGCTGTGATTTCATGAATCGACACCCACAGCTGTGTCCTGAACGGACGTGTGACTTTGTTTCAAAAGCTGGAGGTTGGAGAGGGATGATTGAGGCCGCCACCATAACAAAAAGGCGTTCGATATTAAGCGATCCAGCAAGCTTCAGATACAATCTGAAATGAATTAAGAAGCTGCAGTGGCGACGGTATTTTTTTTTCTTCTGAACAGCTTTCACCTTGTAAGCTAATAACTCAACACAGGGCCAAAGTGAGAGTTGTGCGTGTGAAAAACAACTTGCTGTGGGAAAAAAACAAGCAAAGTATTTCGGTTCACAGGGAATTGCTTTCAGCCCTGCTGTGAAGAACCACAAACAAAAAACACTGTGAAAGAAGAAACAATACTCCCTGCATTCATGCTTCTGAAGTAAGACCAGTTCAATTCTAAAACCATCAAAAAAGGAAAAATGTCTCCAATTCGAGCTCTGTATTAAAAAAAGGGGGGGGCTGGTGGCTCAGTGGCTAAAACGCTGAGCTTGTCGATCAAAAGGTCGGCAGTTCAGTGGTTCGTATCCCTGGTGTCGTGTAATGGGGTGAGTTCCCGTTCCTTGTCCCAGCTTCTGCCAACCTAGCAGTTCAAAAGCACCTAAAAAATGCAAGTAGAAAAATAGGGACCACCTTTGGTGGGAAGGGAACAGCTGTTCTGTGCACCTTTGGTGTTTAGTCATGCCAGCCACATGACCACGGAGACGTCTTCGGACAGCGCTGGCTCTTCGGCTTTGAATGGAGAAGAGCACCACCCCCTAGAGTTAGGAACAACTAGCACTTATGTGCCAGGGGAACCATTTTAGCTGGAACTACCTTTCTCCATTGTTGAAAATAAGTGTTGCAGGGATTTTGTTCTGCCACTCTGACGAATGAAACTCACAAAACCTTAGTGTAATCTCTAATGTAATTTTTGGAAAGTGCAAATACCATGAAATAAGCCTCCAGCCGTTCTAATCTTAAATCCTTTGTCCTGCATGAAATTTTGATGTTTTTCAATTTGAATGTAAACATTTACAACAAGAGGGTCAATTGGGATAATTGACTGGATGCATTTGGAAGACACCCCCAAGTTGCTGCTTTGATGAAAGGCAGATCAGATTCAAATGGAAGGTAATTCTCTCTATCCGGAGGTATGAACTAAAGCAGTAGTTTCCAGAAAAGGAAAGGGGTTGGGGAAGAAATCTTCTACCAGAACATAGGTATCCAGTGGGCAAATTCTTACAAGCTCTATCCACCAGTGGACCATAGATTTTCCATCCTTCATTTAGGAAAAGATTTGTAAATAGGATGCTGTCACTATCAATATTAAGTTTCAGACTCCTTATTGAAGGAAATGTCTTTTACCACCAGGAATGCTATTAGCTGAAAGCATATTCTCAGACAAGACATATCCCTGTTGCTGCTATTTTACCACCAAACAGAAGGCCAAAAATGATGTCCTATATTTTGGTTTGAATGATCTGTTTATAAATATTCACTTTAAAATATATGTCAATGTGTAAGAATTCCTTTGTATGGGAAAAAGAATAATACTCGCAACATGAATTTAACTATATAGCAAAGGTAGCCAGGAGAAACAAACTTCTCTCCTATGAAATGCAAGGGTGCCTTTACTGTTGATTAAGAAAGCAGAGTTAGCATTATACTGATCTGCATCTGCCAAATGTTTCTCTCTTGGAATGTCTGCCTATAATATTTGTTCTGCTTCATAGTCTGTTATGATAATACATTAGGATGATGCCTTTACTATTTGTTTGGGAAAGCAGTGAGGGATGGAAGCTTTTCAATTACAGTATTCTCAATGAAATTAGAGCAATGCACAAGGTTTTAAAAGAAAAATGTAGGCAAGACAGACAAAAAAAAAACCCTACTCAGCAGAGAGTTAAATGCAGTCTTGTTCCATGAGCAACTGAAAGAAATAATCAAGGCTTACTCTGCCCGTAGGCTGCAAGAATTCAGCTACATTTTCCATTGCAATTTTAATTTGATAATGAAGCCTTTAAAAAGAAACTTGTACTACTGTGGTAGAGTCTCTAATCCACAAAAGGCAAAGCTATAAGTCAAAATGGCATTTGTATTATGGGAGACCAAACTATGGAACATTAAAACATTGAGGATTTTTTTTTCTGGATAAGGAGCAGTTCTAGTAGATCTGCCATTTTCAGTTTGGCCATTCAAAACTGGTCTTAAATACATACAGTATATTGAATCCAAGATTCTTGTATACTACATTACTGAATCCTGGCTGCTGTTTTCGAGCTTTTGAAATTGGTTAATTATATAATTGCTTTATTTTATATTCACTCTCAATAAACAATAAGAAAGTCACTATACAAGGGTATCCCCAGTGACAATCCCTGGCTTCAAAATGGCAGATAGACAAGGCGATCTCCCCTTTTTCTGTAACGCAATACATGTGATGCAGGTCAAAAAGGCTGGGGTTTTAGTCACTCAGTGATACCTGCCATTTTAAAACCAGGCACCATCAACATGGATACTCCTGCTATCATCATATCATGTATTTATTGAGGAAACAATTAATTCATTAATTTATTGATTGCAATAATATTACATATTTTTTTCAGTTGAGACTTGTCTCAATAAATGGAAGCTAAGTGCAAACTTCTTTGGAAGAAAGATTCCAGGTATGAGATGTTGATACCCAACATATTTCCTTATTAAGAGGGAATAAGCTGTGTATCAACTCATAAAACTGAGGCTTACCTAATTATGGTGCATAAATGCCTTTTACCAATTGATACATTAGATACACCTTCTTTTTAACATAAAGGATTTTTTTATAGTAACATTCAGCTTGAATTGCTGTTAGTTGCCCTTGATCAGCTTCCTAGCTGATACTGCTTTTTAAACACCTGCTCAGCTTAAACCAGGTATATGTTCTGCTATAATATCCTTTAATAACCCTGCAACCATTTCATTTTCAGTCAAGGCTCTCTGGCCACATTACCTGAATTAAACCAGGTGATTACTTGAATCATCATGTCCTATTTTATCCTAGATAGTCTTTGGAATAAAACACATTGATGGTTCCACCTTCCATGAGTGGAACAGCTTGGAGGGTGGAATGACAGTATTTCATCTGTATTCTTATCATATGTAGAATATGCATATTAGATTAGATGGATATTTACAATGACTAAAGCCACAGTAGAGGTAAATGCCTCATGCTCTTTTATTTTTAGCATTAAAAGGCCAGAAAGTACAGTATATCAGATGTATTGAATCTCTGTTTCATTGATATATACTAGTTTAGCAGACTAGCTCAGGATTTTGAATTTGGCGTGGTGTTAAGGTGTTGAACTAGAAGCAAGGAAATCTGAGTTCTGGTCCACCCTTAGCTGTTGGAACTAACTAGAGGACTTTGGGCTTATTATTATTATTTCTCAGTCCAATCTCTCACAGGATTGTAGCTATGAAGGAAAAAAAAAATATAGGGCTTATACAGGTAGTTCTCAACTTACAACAGTTTATTTAGTGAACATCCAAAGTTACAAAGGCACTGAAAAAGTAACTTATGACCATTTTTCACATATATGACCATTGCAGTAATCCCCCAGTCACATGATCAAAATTTGGATGCTTGGCAACTGACTCATATTTATGATGGTTGCAATGTTCCAGGGTCACGTGATAATCTTTTGTGAATTTCTTACAAGCAAAGTCAATGGAGAAGCCGGATTCACTTAACATCCATGTTACTAATTTAACAACTGCAGTGATTCAATTCACAACTGTGGCAAGAAAAGTTGTAAAATGAGGCAAAGTTCACTTAACAAATATTTCTCGTAGCAATTAAAAAAATTGCACTCAATTGTGATCGTACTTTGAGGACTACCTGTTCTGTGCATAGCAGATAAAAACAATAGATATTAATACTAAGTCTCATTCATTGTACTACTAAGACTTGAATACCGTATATTCCGGCGTATAAGACGACTGGGCATATAAGACGACCCCCAACTTTTCCAGTTAAAATAAAGAGTT
>JANHFM010003565.1:66610-84070 GCA_032468115.1 Grayia smithii
AAGGAATTTGCTGAGCACTTGAGTTGTGCTCGAAACTGTAAGCCGCCCTGAGTCTCCAGAGAAGGGCGGGATATAAACAGAAATAATAAAAAAACAAAAAAACAAAAACCTTAGAAGTTTCCTGGGATTCTTAAACCATAATATTAATATATAGCATGCAAAGGGCTGGATTTACAATAGATACTGCCATCATCAATTTTAATGTGGGAATGAGCATTCTGTTTGTGAGAAAAGGATTGCTTCCTAGCACATTTTCTAGGAAAGGATGATATTGGTGACCATTGCCAACCCTCAATCTCATAAGGTTGCTCTGCCATCCGTACCCAAAAATGGATCAATAGGTATGATCCATTGGTTCCAATAGGTATGACCCCAAAATGGATCAATCAGTACCCTTAGGGAAAAGTCTTTTGACATTCTGCAGATTCCTCAACAACATCACACCCAATAAATCACATTCTATAATCAAACTGATGCAGTTGCAATTATCCATTTGAGCAAGAAAAACATGGAGACAGAATTTGATTCCTGATCTAAGTCTCTTTGTTTGAAAAGGAACCAAGAAACTGGAGTGTATATCCCCCAATGGAACAGGAAGGCGGGTCATTCAGAATAACCTCAACTATCCCTTCAGCATTGTCGGCTATGTCAATCACTTCTATCATACAGATTGGAGAAGGTAGGATCTTCTCTACGTCTAAAGGTTGAATTAAATAACAAATCTAGAAATCCACTCCATTAAATAAATGTGTGGTATCTTTCTTATGAGGGCAATATATTCAGAGTAGAAAAACTGCATACAAAATTCTTGGGCTTTCCCGAGAAAACATATATAGAAAATATTTGAGGAGCACTTCCTTAAAATGTAGTCCTGCCATGACAAAGAGAATTGAGGAAACCCTACAGAAGAAATTTGCAAAATTGTAGGTTAGGATTTTGGCTTTGTTCCCTTTTTTTGTGGGAGGAGAGATTTCAATTTGGTGATAAGGGTGGAGTGATAGAAACAATTGGCTTTCTCTCCCTCATATCTCTATTTTATGATTGATGTAAAAACAAATGTCATAATATACCTATCTACCTATCATCCATCTACCTACTACCTACCTACCTACCTACCTATCATCCATCCATCCATCCATCCATCCATCCATCCATCCATCCATCCATCCAATTTATCAGGCAGGGATCCCAACCCTTGGTTCGCAGACTGATACTGGTCTGTGGTCTGTTGGAAACCAGGCCACGCAAGTGAGCAAAACTTCATCTGTGCATGTGTGGGATATAGGTAGTGCATGAAAACCATCCCCCCCATCACTGCCAGTCTGTGAAATAATTGTTTTCCATGAAACTGGTCCTGAGTATCATACAGGTTGGGGGCAAGAAACCTACAAAATGTAGGGGAGAAGGTGGTTGGAACAAATGAACTCATGCTTTTGCCGATTGGCTATATAAGAAAAAGAAACCTCATAAAATTATAACCATATGTCAATTATACCCCTTCATACTTTCTATATTAGAATTCTGCTTTTGGGGCAAAGTTGGAAGAAAGTGTACACTACTGCATTTATTACTGTGTCCCTCAGAATTAAGAATATCTAACAATCTGCAAAGGATTAGATTCAGATTTGGATTCGATCCACTTGTTCTGATTTGGGCAACTGCCTCATTTCTTTAATACAATTCAGGTTGGTAAATTGGTAAAAAGGAAAAAAAACACCCCTCCCTTAAATGAAATTGATTTCCTGGTGACCTGATAGGGTACGTAGCTTTCTTGACAACAATATTATTTATTCACCTTCATCTAGGTTTTTTTCCCCAACTTTCCCAACTGGATTCCTGCCCTTGGAATCCCTGATGTTGTTCTCTGCAAATATTAAACAGGTCTGACTCTGCTTAGCTTTGACACAAACCTCATGTGCCATTCAATTTCTTTCAACAGGGATGGTGTTATAGCTGTGAACAAAGACAATGGTGCTTTTACGGGCGAGTATCTTCCAGATCAGCGGACGCATCTCTATGGAATAACTGTAGTTCATCCATACTGTCCAGGAGGTAAAAATTAGGAATTAACCATAAATGTTGGGGCAGGATTTAAGGGGAGGAGGGTAAAGGGGAGCAGGAGAAATAATCCCACATCTTTGCTCATGGAATTTCTTTGCAGGAGTGCATCAGAATCATTAGCATTATAGGAAACAATCCTGCATTTATCTTGCTGATCTGCAATGGTTTGAGCTAACATAGCAGAATACGAAAACCATGTTTTAGTTGCCTTGGTAATAGGCATTTCCTCCCTGCAGTCTAGAAGGCATTGGAGTAATCAAAATGGCCTCCTAAACAGCCATGTGTAGGATGTTCTAATTCCCGTGATTCCTGGCTGGCCAGGATTATATTGTAATGGAGAAAATGGCACCTATACAATTGAAAAAGATGGTAGTCTGAATGTTTTATGTCTGTCAGTTAAATCGGTGAAAACAAGTATCTTATCCTGGAACTGTTTAAACATTTGGCACAATCATAGCAAAAGGAGAACATTCATAAATACATGTCAAAAAGCTGTTTCAGTGCTCTGATTATTTTATAGGAGGCACACTTAAAACTGGAGAATTATTCTGAATCTCTTAAGTCTGTTTCACCTGACAGGTTTCAGGAAAAGACAAAAGATGGATTAGAACACAAGGCTTGCTATTTTTCTTGATTTTATGCCAGTCCTAACCTGCTCCAAGGGGGACACAGCAGCCGAGAAAGAATACAGGTAGTCCTCAACACAACCACAATTGAGGCCAAAATTTGTATTGCTAAGCGAGACAGTTAAGTCAATTCTGCCCCGTTTTATAAACTTTCTTGCCATAGGTGTTGAATCTCTGTGGTTAATTTAGTAAAACGGTTAAGTGAATCTGGCTTCCTCATTGATTGTGCTAGTCAGGTCACAAAAGGTGATTACATGACCCCATAAATGGCATAAATATGAACCAGTTGCCAAGCATCCAAACTTGAAACACAATTTTAATCACTAAATGAATGGTTGTTAAGTTGAGGACTATCTGTAGTCTTTATCATTCATGGAGTCCCTGGGCTTCTTTTGCCACTTGTTGCTGCCGCTTCTTAGTGCCAGTCTAGCAAATTGTTCCCTTCTAGCCTTGATGAGATGCTGGTACCTATAGATCCCAACAATCATTTTGCAGTCACTGCACAAGGAAGCTCATGGATCAAATAGGACCATGAAGTGGACCAGAGGTGGCACGTGAGCCATCACCCCAGTTCAGCTCTGCCAAGCATGCATGTGCACCTCCCGCTGGCCAGCTGGTCTTTGGGTCTCTGACGCGCATGTGTGGGCCTGCCTGCCTGCATGCAAGGGGGACAGGGCACATGCAGGGGGGCTGCCCACACATTGCATTTTGGGGGTTCAGGTGCATGCACTCACACTTTGGGCACATGGTCCGGAAAAAGCCATCACAGAAATAGGAAATGGCAAAACTGCACTATTGGTCACATATTGTGATCCATCATTGTCAGCTGGCAGCATCCCTTATGGAATCACTTTTATTTTATTTTTGCAGGAAGAAAATAAGCTATTAAGTGGCGGGAAGGAGAGGAAATAGATTCCACTAAGGCAGCTGGAAGAAGAGTTCCACTTCCTATCATTGTTGCACACCATGCAAAAGTCCCTTCCGACTGTATCGGGACCGTTAATATGTACTGGAGGGAATTAAGTGGTTTAACTTAGAAGAAAATTATCTAGCATTTTTAAGTTATACCTCAAATCTTTACTACTGTATTTTTTTCACAATGAAAACAATTTTATATATTGCCAAAAGAAATGGTGCTATGACAGGGATATATATTCTTCTGGTGATTGGAGCAACATTGTAAAAGAAATATGACCATATAAATATAGCCTTACTCCATCACTATTTTACCAGGGGGAAAAAACTTTTAAAAGTGGGATGGGGTGGGGGATAAACCATCTTAGCTCAAACAGGGAACAGTCTAGAATGACTTTTGGAAACACTATATGAAAAAGAAAGGAAAAAAAATGAGTATCTTTGCCTGTTCTTAGGAGCCATGCAAAATTGCTAAAGGTATTTTAGAAAATTTAATGTTCTGCCACCTCTTGTTGCTTTTGACTTGGTGCATGACTTTTTAAGATTTATGTAAGAATATGCTGAAAAGTTTCCACTCTTCATATTCTGGGACTGCATGAGAGAAAAGTGTGTTTGCGTGTGTGTTAATATCTGACGGTAACTGCTAATGTTTTATAGGCTATTCCATGAATTCAATAAAAAGGCTGAATTTTTTATGAGGACACTTGAGTTTTGTATTTGACAATCTGCCAGGAACACTTTTCCTAATCGTAAACCACTCAACTGAGGAGGTGCAGGTAAAACACTTCAGATTAATATTATAGGAACTGTACCGCAATCTGGTTAAGTAAAAAAAAAAACACAAAAAAAAGTAATGTTTCCCTCGCACCAAAAAGCGCATAGAAACAAACTCTACCCATGTGCAATGTCTTATGAAGAAATAAACTCAAAAGATGAGAAAATGGCCACTGCTGTACTTGACAACCTCCCATTATAGGAGGTGTAATCCAAGCTTTATTTATGCAAAGAAAAATATTTAGTGGATGTGCTGGCAGTTGCCCTGGTTTCTTTCCAAACATGGGAATTGTATCCTTTTTGGAATTGCATGCTAGATCTGGAGGAGTCCCTTAACTGCATGCCAGCAACAGAAGAGCCAAAAGCTTTTTTAATTTTGTTCATCTCCCGACTTTGCCAAGTCTATGATCAGTTTTTGGATCTGCAATAATCGCTTGAACCGCTACAATGGCTTCATTTATCTTGGTCTGTAACTCACGGAGCTCTTCTATGTGCAATAGTCGGAGGATCTGAGCAGCTTCATTGAGGACAGCATCTGGAGGGGAAGGTAAGAAAAGGCAAACAGAGCTCAGTTCAAAACTCTTTTAAGTGGTGGGTCTAAAATATGGACCTCAGTCAATTTCTCTACAACCAACGGTGAAATCTGGCCAGATCTATCCAGCTCGTGAGCTGGTAGGACTGGTGGCGGAAGGCTCTACTAACCCGCCGGGACGTCATCACGTCCCATTTTTGACTCTCTGCGCATGCACAGAAGAGACATGCGCGCACTCACATTTCCGATCTGGTAGCAAAGGTAAGTGCATTTTACCTGTTTACAACCCTTTGTAACAAGCATCATTTTATAGATGTTTTAAACCCACTGTATCTTAATTTACTTTAAATTTCTACCCTGTGAAATGTTATTAATTTTGCTACTATTATTCAGCAGTTTTGAGATAATTTTTGATGCTGTGAGGTCATGGTGGAACAAAAAAAAATAATACAAAAAATCCCCACAAGACTTGAAGATTACATAGAACACTTAGATTTCCCACCCCTGCCATACGGATATGAAATGTCCCTAATTTTCAGGTGATGACAGATATATTAGATCCCTGCAGTTTGCCTACAGCTGCCATAGACTTGCCTTCTTTATTGTTACCCAATTCTATGGAATGCTGTTTCTAATAAATTGAGATGCTTAACATTGTGTTTAAAAAGGCCTTGAAAAATAATCTTTCGTTGAACAGTTTAATTCATCTTTAATGTTCTTTGTTTTTACTTGATTTTATCCTTACTGGCAGTACTCAATAAAGTATAAAACGTAAAGTTTTCCCTGTCCAGTCATGTCCACCTGTAGGGGTGATGCCCATCTCTGATTCTTAGCTGAGGGAGACAATATGGTCCGAGAACACTTCTGTGGTCATATGGCCAACATGACTATATGATTATGCCAAGATGCATGGAATGCTGTTACTTCCCACCAAAGTGTTACCTGCTTATTTACTCACATTTGCATGCTTTCAAATTGCTAGGTGGACAAGAGTTGAAGTAAGAATAGGAGCTCATCCTGTCATGTCGGGTCTTGAACCTGGGCAGCCAGCTGACAAGCTCAGCATCCTTAATCACTGAGCCATTGCTTCCCCACCAGTGAAGTATAATTATGATGAAAATTCATGGGGAAGTGCCAGACTAAATTATGGCATATTAGTCATTAGAATAAATACATTGTTCGCAGTAAATTGAAAGGCAAATATAGTACAGTTTCTGACGTAATAAATATTCTTTAATCTTGCTGGCAAATGTGCATACTTTCCTAAAAATAAAACCTATTTTCCTCTGCATATAAGGAACATTCATCCTGCTAAAAGAAGCACAATCTTGAAGAAAAGAAGTGATTGTCCTGAACAAATGAAATGGTAAATGGGATCAGGCTGGAAGGCCTGTGGAAGAAGCTTTGAGAGAAAGCAAGGAGAGGACCACTTACCTCCAGTGTCAAAGCCAAGAATATGTTTATCTAAGGTGACAGGCAAACCCTTAAAGAAAGAGACAGGAAACTCATCACTGAAACAAAATGTTATGCACAAGTGGAAAACAAATTACTTTGTATAATTTGAATCTGGCATGTCCTACTGATTTTGCAGTAATTATCTAGACTGAAGGTAATTTGCTGTGCTTAAATTGTGTCTTTCAAAAGAACACTCCTAATTACCAAGTGCCTGGATCATCAAGTGTATGGATTTTCTTGTCCATATCTGCAAAAATTTTAGTTAAACAATACCAACTACATACTGTGGGCAGGACAGCTTCAGATGTTCAGAAATTCAAAATAAATACATAGAAATTTTTAAAAAAGTTCCACAAAAAAACTGTCTCATAAACAATTTGCTTTCACCACTCAATTAAATGACTATATAAAATTATCCATTTGGATCAATGGCCCAAATGATCTTCCTATAACCTGGTCTTTGGGTATCAAACAGATGGTTTTTTTTCAGCTAGCCACTTCTTTTTGTACTTTGTAAAAATCTATAAACCAAATTTAAAATCTATCTAAACAGGAGTCTGCTGAGAATTCATCATAGATTGTCACTGAAATGGTGATGACGACGACGATGATAACACCAACAACAACTACTAACAGAGTTGGAAGGGACCTTGGAGGTCATCTAGTCCAACCCCCTGCTCACGCAGGAAATCTATACTAGGGATTTGAACTGCCGACCTTTCTGATTGACAAGCTCAGCGTCATAGCCACTGAGCCAGCTAGCCAGGCATTAATGTTGACTACAAGCTAAACAGACAAAAATCTAGGTAAAAATTTACAAAGTAACATTTAATTATGCATTACAAACAATAAACTCACACATTCCTTATTAAACCCAAATACCATTTATTCGGCAAATAATATTCCTGTTGGCTAACTTGGCGAATCAAGTTTATAATGCTGGTTGCTGTTATGATCCAAGAGGAATATTTGTCTAATATCCTTATGAGAAGGGTAAGAGAATCACTCTGGAGTTATCCTTAAACACAACAAGTTGCTAAAGGGAAACATTCAAAAGATGTTAAAAGCACTGTGGACACTACACAGACCCAAAGGACTTGACATCAAATTATCTAATGTTCAGTAATTACATTAGCAGTTGCTCTCAGATTGAGAAAATGAAGAAACACGGGTCATTCTGATCTCTCTACTTCAATTTTGAGAAGCTTCTCAATCTCCATTAATGAATACAAATCTCAACTCTTACTAGGCTTCTGAATACATTATTTAGGAAATGCTTGTGTTTGGTTACCACACTGTAGGTAAACAGTTTTGTAGGACTGTATCTTTTATATACTTAAGCAAATGTTTGAATGGCTAAAACGGATTACTTTAGATATACCTGAACTCAAGGATCTTTTATTAGAAGACATTATCTAAAACAGTGTTCCCCAACATTTCCGGGTTGGTGGCCCCGAGTTGAGGGGAGTGGGGAAAGAGGGAATGACTTTGTGGAAGGGGCAGGCACAGGTGCACGTGCACCCGTGACATTCATGGTGATGCTTGTGCAAGGGTCTGCAACTGCCCGCAATGGGGCTCACGTGAGGCCATGACCCCCCCATAATGAGGCTCACGTGAATGGGGCTGTGAGTGCCTGCAACAAGGCTCGCGTGAGGGGCCACGAGCTCCTGTAATGAGGCTCATGCAAAGGGTCGTGCGTGCATGCACATATGCACACACTGGCTAGCCACTCACATGGCCCAGTGGCGATTAGGCTACAGCCCACAGTTTGGGGACCCCTGCTCTAAAACAATGAGACTTGGGTTTAAGCAAATGCCGAGGCTACCTCTGCAAAAGTATTTTATTCCATAACTTTCCTATATGCTTGTGTGGACTGTTGCTGTTTTTAATCTATACTGATCCTTGTAAAAAAATTTAGTAGGGGCTAGTATAAGGCAGCTATTCTTTACCTTGATGTGATACAACATATCTTGCATGCAGAAGAGACATGATTTGCTTTCTGATAGAATGAGGACGGGGAAGTGCATTTTGAAATTTGTTTGAAAGGATGCTTTGTTTAAACCTTTGCTGAATCAAAACATTCCTCCAAAGCTTTATACAGCCTTAGGATTTGCAGCCATCAGCATCCTGCTTAAAGATATGAAATAAACCATAATTTCTTGAATTTCAAGATAAAATACCTCTTTTGACTGATTTGCTTTTGCAACAGCATCTTGACTTAAGCGTTCTTGAACCAAAATGCGAATTGCCTGAGAAACAGGAAAAAAGTAGATGTACTTGTGTGCTTATAAATGCTAATGTGACATACATAACAAATTATACAGCACTGCAATCATACATATTGCTATGGAGCATTTCATATAGGAAAACACCATCATTTCTAACTTCAAGTAGTTTATGAACTACAATTCAGCAGAGGGAGGGATGGAAGAAGCAGAAGTATTAAGATCAAGTGGAAACTAAGTCAGCAATGTGTATATTCACATTTGAGTCCAGCTCTCTGTTTGGGGGTGTGGTTTTTTTTTTTACTGTAGTTCAACATTTAATGTTAGATAAGACTTCATATAGAAATGCACCTTGGATCTAAGTGCTATGTGTGGTTTAAATCCAGTGACATAATTTACCTGCATATCATGTTTAATCTGCATGAGTGGGAAAAGGTTGACTCAGCCTTCCATCGTTCTGAGGTCAGTAAAATGAGGACCAAGATTGTTGGGGGCAATATGCTGACTTTAAACTGCTTAGGGCTGTAAAGCACTGTGAAATGGTATATAAGTGCTACTGCTATTGCAGAACATGCATACTGGAGGAAGGTAATAAAAAGTTGCATTGAACAAATGTAAGCACATGCTTAACAACAGATGTAGCTGCACCCACAGTATATATAGGAACTCTTTAATGCTGTAGGGAAACAGGTATAAAAACATTTAGTAGGGACATATTTAATGTTTCTCTACCTATTCTTTCTCTATAGTGCTTGAACAACAACTCTATAGTGCTTGAAGAATGTGCTGGGAGTTATTACTTGTGATCATCACTGTGTCTGTTATACTGCGGGCTACTAGCTAATACTCTTGACCGTCTACCTGATTCCGAAGAGATAGATGAATCATTACAGACATATTAGTAGAGTAGGAATAGTCAACATTCTAGTATTGACGCTGTGAAAGCTATTTCAAAGCCTTACAATTTGTATCCTTCATACCAAAGATGTCATGTTGCAAAGGCCCACCATTCTTAATTGAAGACAGCGCAAAACCTGTATTGAATGTGATCCGCCAAATCATTAACTAAAATGAATCAACAAGCAGGCATAAGTTTAACCAAAGAAGGGACTGGCAAAAAGGACACAACTCTAGGTCTGAACTTCAAACTCTGTATTTACTCAGATTCTAGATGCATTATTTTTTCCCTTCTAAAAAGGAGATCATTGAGAGTCTTCTGAAACTGTCCTTCAACTGAGTTGCTCTTAATAGTTGATAGTTTTTCTCCTATATTTGAGCTAACCTTTTTTTCAGAAACTGGATTAAAAAAAGAGTAAAGAAGAACACTATGAATATAGTCTTAGATACAGCTAACTAGTGAAAAATGATCATCACTGAAATATGTGCTTAGGTTAAATAGAGGAAATACAAGTAAAAAAAAGATTCTGGAAAAGGAGAACCTTCTAAAAACACACATTCTGAACAGCAGATATTTCAGAAGGGTATTAGCTTTCAAGGCAGCATCTAGACAACAGGCTTACGAGTCTCTTTCTTATGTTACATTGCCCACCTCAAATTTTTCATGGCTCTCAAATAAATACTAAAAGTGATGGAGAAGGGAACATTCCGTAAGTTTACACAAATCATTTTTAAAGAAGTATTTAAATGAGAGTTAGTGGAATAACTCATTAATAAGCTAACCTTAAGCATAACCAAATAGTCATCATGACGTTGGATCTGAAGAAGATTTGCCAAAGCCATCACGCCAGCTTTAAAATCAGGATTATTCACTGAAAAAAAAAAAAAGGACATAGGTAGAGGTTGATTTTTTTGATGTACATTTCACACTGAGAAAAAATTAAGCCACATCTTTACTCACCATCCAGGTTTATCAGGGGTTCGGTATTTTTGGCTGCATTATCTGCATTTTTAGCCCCTTCTGGTGTAGGGTCCTTATATTTGTCAGCTGTTAAAATAAAAGCCAGTTCACTGAATGCATAACTATAGGTCACAATACAAAGAACAAGCTCAAAATTAAAGAAAGCAAAGGAAATAAGCCTTATACTATTCTTCTAATTCCCAAGAACAGCATGTGCATAACAGCAGCAGCTGTCTACATTGTTCAAAAATTTCATGCTTGTTAATTGCTAATAATGAATTCTAAGTAGCATCTATCATCATGTTCAATGACAGCAAACAACCTTTTTAAAAAACAATGAAGACTAAACAAGCTGTCCAAATTCAGAAAAAAATCAAAGGCCAAAACTGTAGCTTAAATAGAAAACTGGTTCACAGTATCTGCAAAATAACTGCAAATTGGTGGATTGGTGGACAAGTTGTTTGAAATAAAAAGTAATAGGTATGAAGTGAAATTGCTAATTTATCTTTTACAGTTTGTTAGCTATCTGTCCTCTGCCCATGGGAGTGGGGGGGGGGGGCAGAGCGGTGGGGGAAACAGCTGCAGAGTAACGAGTGAGGCAGGATAAAGCATTCTCCAATCCAACCATTATGCAGCGAAATGGCAGATCAGGTTTTCCAAAATGCCTGACTGTAGAGTGTTTTCCAGTCTGCG
The DNA here is from genome assembly GCA_032468115.1 of Grayia smithii. NCBI lineage: Eukaryota > Metazoa > Chordata > Lepidosauria > Squamata > Grayiidae > Grayia > Grayia smithii. Next base: position 77,750 of record JANHFM010003565.1, read on the forward strand.
CAACTTTAAAATGTGTGAACTTCAATGGCTAGGAAATTCTGGGAATTGATGTCCATACATCTTTAAGTTGCCCAGGTGAAAAAACTGCTTTAGCACATTAAACTGTTAGTATCTGAAAACTAGGAAATAAATTCATCTGTTTCTGTTTCATGGAAAATCCTTGCATTAGTACATTTGGTCTTAACTGCATTTTCATAGTCAGCCTCATCTCAATTCTAAAAGGTTGACTGGGTTAATGCATGGGTGTCAAACTGGCTTCATCATGTTACATGATGTTTTCCCCTTTTGCGGGATGGGCATGGCTTGGGCATCCGGTCCACAGGCCGCCAGTTTGACACCCCTGAGTTAATGCTTTGAAGTAAAGCAGCTTCATTCAGATGTCAATTAAATCATACTGGAGTCAAGCTTTGAATTAACCAGTTAAATAAATATTTTCCTACTATGTATGTTAATTATACATGCTTCTAGTTTTTAAGGTACTTAAAATTAGAGACTGTGTAAATAAAGAAATTAATTGAAGCGTAAGTACAAATCTTTCTTACTCACTTTTAAAAATTTGACTGCAATTTTAAATTAAAGAATAATCTATCACATTTTAGGCAAGAGAAGATTAAAAAGTCTAGCATACCATTGTCTCCATACTCAAGCCTAACTGCCAATCCCAAAAGCCAATCAATGGCTTCTTGCCGTTCTTGTATAGTGAAAGGGCAATTCACATCTTTAAGGTACTGTTAAAAAAAGCAATTTTAAATCAAACATTTCAATTAACAACGAATCTTAAAAGCTATAGGTTTGACTTGGGTGAACAGCTTAACAGACATCTGGCACTAAATTATGAATTCAGCATTAAAGAATCTTCCAGGGGAAAAAAACTTGTTGCTGTCATACTTGATCTGAGACATTTCAGCACTTTTTGTGTCAACAGCAGCTATTTCTATTATTGATAGATAAAGGTTACTTCCAGCTATTATGAAATAGCTTGGAAAACACTTTCTTGTGATCTTATTTACGCCACAATCATATTAAAAAGGCATGGCTATATGAATAGCACCAGTTCTTTCCTTTCATCTAACATTTTCTTAGATATTAAGTGTGCTTCACTGGGTAATAAGATCCTGAACACGGTTCCAAATGTTCACAGTGCCATGGAGCAAAGCAGTATACTTATTTTTAACTTTCAGTTGTTTAATTATGCTACAATATTTTTTTCATTACTGCTGTGCCTCCAAAATATTTCCCAATTTTAACTCCAAATTACTTGTTAGCACAGTGAACTCTTAGTTGGTCCCTCTCACACACTTCTTACTTCACAATGGATTTTTACAATTTATACCCACTATTTTGGTGGTCTCCTTCCAAGACTAATTAAAAGGAAATATTGTATGGCAGAAAAATATAACCTGGGTTTCTTCTGTAGAGCCAATGATTTTTGTATGTTGACCTTTTTTAGCTTTAATGCTGAAAACAATTTTTACTGATCTATCCTATAACATAAACAAAGATTTAAGTGAAACAACAAAATTAAATATCTTCCTATAATAAGTGAGGTGTATGAACACAGGAAAATAACAGTAATTATGAAAAGCTGATGAATCAAATTGGGCATTTCTTTCTTTCAAGACTTTTAGAATGTACAATGGCTCTGACTTACAATATGTAACATAATTTACTCTATTAAAACTTTTCTTGAATTCTAAGGTACAAGCATTATTAATTTACTTAGAGAAGATTCCTGGACTCCTGCTGGATTATAAAAACAACATGCATTGTTCCTAAATATGAAAATATTCTCAACTTGCATGGCTATTAACAGTAAAAGTAACATGATAGGAAAATATTTCAATTTAAAATCAGCAATGTAGGCGGCTACCAATTGTTGGAAAATATAATGCATCATATATTGAGCAAATAGTATATAATTATCTGGATTATTCTAGCAGTATCAGAGCAAATAGGTTTTTCTTATCACTAAATTCTACTTTTGTTTTTTTTTAAGTATGTTGCACACCTATATTGCAACTGACAATGTAGTTACAGAAATCAATTTCGTATGTCCAACTTTTATAATGTACGAAAAAAATGCTACAGCTAATGAAAATACCTTAATTTTACTTTTCTGTGTTTTCATCAACTCTAGTCCTAAATAGTCTAACTTAATTAGCATGTAATGTGCTGTTGTAAGTAAAACAGATGCCATCCACATGCTTAGACATTGCACTTAAAAATAATACTACCTTTTCAAAGGACTTTGACCATTCTGTGGCATTATGGATGTTCCTTAAGTTCCCCCTGTCTTCTATTTTATAGTGTCGGATTTTCTGGTCTTCAAGCCAAACAATAAAGTTTCTGAATTCTGTTTCATCTACAATAACAAATAAATACAAGTCACATCCCCCCAAAAAAACTTTTCCTTAAATTAAAAGAAGTCCTTATAAAATTGTTGTATGATTATACTACAATCTACTAAATTTGGCATGGACAGGTTTTTCCCTGTTCTGCACTGGCTGTTGATTTGCGATCGGGTGCAATTCAAGGCTTGGTTATTACTTATAAAGCCCTGCATGGATGACATGGGTCTAGATTACTTGAAGAACCATCTTACCCTGATGGGACAGCCACTCCCCCATGCTGGCAAGGATGCATGCTGCAGATCCTGCTGGTCAATGAACTCTTGCTGGTGGGTGTCCAGAAGAGCCTTTTCCACCATAGCTCCAGCCCTTTGGAACTTCTCCCCTCCCCCTTGAGATTTCCTCCCACCCTCCTAACCTTCCCTAAGAGCCTGAAGATGTGGCTCTGCCAGTTGGCCGGAGGGGGGGGGGCGCAATGGGGGAGTATTGCAGCAAGGTGGGTGGCAAAGAAGTGAATGACTATGATAATGATTTATCACTTATTGCTTGTATGTACACTGAGAGCTTATGCACCAGAGACAATTCCTTGTGTGTCCAATCACTCTTGGTCAAAAAAAAATTCTATTCTATTATTCTATTCCTAATCTATTCTATTCATGCAACATAATCATATTATTGTTCCATAAGGCAGTTTGCAATTTTGAAACCTATCTCTATATAGCTTTCTTTAAAGATGGAGGTTGGAAAGCTATACTGATTTAGTATTGGTAAACTGGCTGGAGAATTCTGGGGGTTGCCAAGGTTGAACATCCCTGTTCTATATTCTAAAATAATCACAACATAGTTAAGTAGCAAAAAAAATAATAATCAAATATCTCTCCCACCTCCATTTTGCCTGTGATACCAGTTTAACAACTTTAACAACTTTGGCTTCAGTTTTCTATGTCATAAGTTCCCAAATGTGAGTTCCTTCTCTTTTGATCTCCAAAAAGTCATAAGAAGTTGCAGGAAAAGTGTGGAATTGCTCCCCTGAAGATTCACTGTAGTTTCAGGAGCTGCTACTACAGGGTTTATAGTAATTAATTTAACCTCCTTTTGGGAAACTCAACTCCACCAGAGGCTGGTACCCTGGCAAGATACCAAATGATTATGTTCCATACAAACCTAAGTTTTGGACTCTCTGTAATGTGAGCGCTTCAGAAAGCGTTTTTTTAAGCTGGTACTCTTCAAATATGGCTGATTACAAGGAATAACAATAGAATAGAATATAGAATAGGATAGAGCTGGAAGGGACCGTGGAGGTCTCTTAGTCCACCTCACTGCTCAAGCAGGAGACCTTATACAATCTCAGACAAGTGACTGTCCAGTCGCTTCCTAAAAACCTCCAGTGATAGAGCACCCACAATTTCTGAAGGCAAGCTGCTCCACTGATAAATCGTCCTGTCAGGAAATTTCTCCTTAGTTCTAGGTTGCTTCTCTCCTTGATTAGTTTCCACACATTGCTTCTTGTCCTGCCCTCAGGTGGTTTGGAGCAGGGGTCTCCAACCTTAAGTTGAAGCTTGAAGGACTTCAACTCTCAGAATTCCCCAGCCAGCTTTGCTGGCTGGGGAATTCTGGGAGTTGAAGTCCTTCAAGCTTCAAGTTGCCAAGGTTGGAGACCCGCTTTGGAGAATAATTTAACCCCGTCTTCTTTGTGGCAGCCGCTCAAATACTGCCATCATGTCGCCCCTAATTCTTTTCTTTAGACTAGCCAGAGTTACAATCTACAGCCGTTCTTCATATGAACTAATACCCATAGCTTGGCTTAACTAAGACTGATGGGAACTGTAGTTGCATATACCTGGAGGGCCTCATGAGAGAAAGCAGCTTTAAAGGAAGGGGACGGGGGAAAAAAAAACCGCCGTAGGGGCGTGGTCAACGCAAACGTTCTTATCCACAAAGCGAAGGGGGGCTTGGCGCATGCGTATTGAAACGCCAACAGCAGCTATCAGCCATGAATGAGACGGTGGGTTCGTATTGCGGCCTATTGCTAACGGCTTCCCTCACCTCGGCAGTTGAACCCAGTTGGGTTGTGGTAGTCTAGCGCCGACAGTTTCCGCCGGAACATGGCTTTGCTCTCTAGGCGAGAGTCTTTCGAGCCGAGTCGACGTCGAATCAAGGAACGCTTCTATATCACCAACAAACGGCTAGAGGAGACTTGAGAAAGAAAGAGCGCCTGCGCGACTCGCTTGCGGGACTAGAGAGAGAGTTGGCAGTAGCCAATCACTATATTTCAAGGGCGCGCGTCACGGCTGGTGAGCGGGACTAATAAACTGGGAGAAAAAAAGACGAAAATGATTGGTTAAGCGGTTTGACTGACAACATCAGTAGCCAGTTAAGAAAGAAGGCAAGCCTTTAGATAGGAAGAGAAAGGAGATTTTTAAAACTAGGATTGTTAACGCGTGTTTCCGTTCTTAGGGCGACTTCTGTTTCGGGCCAGAATTGGCCTTACAGAATTTTTAAACCAGCTATGATTAGAGCGCGGCACGTCATCTCCTTTCTTGCAAAAACGCAAGAAATCCAAACCAGGAAAGGATAGAGATGCGGGGAGCAAAAACGTCAGCAGTGGATTATTTGTGCCTTGTGTCCGGATGAAATATGAATCCAATGTTTCTTCAAACTCGGCCACTTTTAAGACACGTGGACTTCAGCTCCCAGAATGCAAGCTGGTTGGGGAATTCTGGGAATTGAAGTCCACTTGTCTTAAAAGTGGCCAAGTTTGAAGAAACACTTGTTAAAGCATGGGGACGAATTGTTTAAGAAATTTAAGAATAGGTTATATGATCCAGGAGAATGATGGGAGTTGTACCAGTATGAACAAGTATGCTATTAGTTCTATGGTGTTCCCATTTATTGCTCGCTGAATTTTTTTGGTGAGGATCAGGGTGACTTCACTGTGTTAAGTTTCCTTTGGCTAATTTTTAAAAGCTAAACGATCAGAATCCCAAAACTTAATTAAAAACCTTTGTAACAGTTTCTTTCTTGGCCTTTAGTTAAACAAAACAGAACAAAGAAAAAAACAAAATAACTTGCACGCACATAATATAAACATACCCTGAAGGCTTTTTATACCTGTTACCTATTTTCTTTTTAGTGCTTATCTTGCTTAATTGCAGGGTTCACTTTTAAACTGCTTATCTAATTTAATCACTGAATTTTACTTTCAAATGTGTTGTGTTCCTTCCCTAAAAGTAATTTACAAATGTTGTAATAGCAAAAATATTATTTTGTTATCTGATTTCTCACCAAAATTACTTGTTAGTTATTCCTATTCTGGACACCTAAATGGTGGGTAAAGATGCATTTCATACGATAATGCAAAAACTCAGTAAAAATACCAAGAACTTAAAGCAACACAAATAAAATGAATTAGAGGACTATATTACAGAAGAAATTCAAATAAATGAAATATTACAGTTATGTGCTATCAAACCAGGGATTTTTTAGTGACAACATACAGATTTGCTTCATGATGATCTGTCCTTAACCTATTCCTTTGGATGTTCAAATGATGCATCCCTTGCTACTATAACTAAGTCCATCCCTCTTGCTGCTGGTCAACATTTTTTCCTCTTCCACCTTTCCCATCATTAGAGCCTTTTCTAGAAAGCTAAGTCTTTGCATAGTATACCCAAAGTAGAATAATTTGAGCCTAGTCAGTTGTGTCTTGAATGAGAACTCTGGATTGATTTGTTTCATGATCCATCAGTTTGTTTTGGCTGTCCATAATCATCTCAGGAATCTTCAACATCAAACTTCAAAAGAATCAATACTTTTTCTATTCTGCTTCTTCCAAGTCCAACTTCTCCAATAAAGTGTCACAAGGAATACCATTGTTTGCCCTATAGCAGTGTTTCTCAACCTTGGCCACTGGAAGATGCGTGGACTTCAACTCCCAGAATTCCCCAGCCAGCAGAGTTGGCTGGGGAATTCT
>JANHFM010003567.1:14562-25320 GCA_032468115.1 Grayia smithii
CAGGTTGTTCAATTTTAAGATTGTCCTGTCCACATTTCCGGGTTCTTCTCCCCCCCCCCCCCCCCAATTTTCAAATTATGAATTGTAATAAATAAGAGTTGTGTCCATTTGTACCTCAGGGATAATTATTAATTTTATATTATAAAATGAAACGAATGAAGAAAATATTTAAATACCATATCATATGCAGCAGGAGTCTCAAACCCTCAGTTTGTGGCCTGGTGCTGGGCCTCGGCCTGGGCCTCTTCGGAACAGGCTCTGGGTGAGTTCATGTGTGTGTGTGTGTGCAGCTACATTTGTGAAAGTGGTGTGCATCCATGAAACACTGCCACCCGCCCCGTCTCCACTGGCCTGCTACACCGGAAAGGTTGAAGAATGCTGATATACAGTATTGGAAATCAGGATATAATAAATAATACGTGACCAGTATTCCTCACCTAATCTCAGTTTTTCCTTACGGATATTCACACCACTCTAGAAAAGCTAGGATGTTAATGGTGTCTTGCAAACTGGCAAACCTACCCATCACTTAGAGGGTCTGCAGCACTCTGACACCACCAAGATACTATTCCCAGTATTAATGAATTATAATAGACTTTTTCAGGGAGTTTTCTAGTATAATGTAAGCTGGAAATTCAGTAATATTGAATAACTTAACTTCACTTAACTTTTAACAGAACAACGGTAAGTCCCTTTTACATTTCTCCCTTACTTTCCCAAAGATTCTTGAGGGGAATAATTTTGATCCAATGAACATATGAAATGGAAATTCTTTAGCTAATAGAAAAGTTGAATCTTTTTTATTCTTTTCCTTTTCCTAGGAATGTATGCAGTTACAGTTTGTTTTGGGGTGGTGGTGGAAGTCAGGCAGAGGGAATTGTTTTGCGGCAGAAAAATTTCAAGTCAGGTGTGATGTTGCAGCCTGAAAGCTCACTCAATATTTACAATTTTTCTTTTGTTCCTAATAGAAGTGTATTATTCAACTACACTAGCTCTTAGCTGAGTAGTTTCTTTTAAGATCATATAAAACTTATCCAACTATGGTTTTTTTAAAAAATCCCATGGAGCAATTGTTGAGAATATTAAGAGCTCAGGTTGTAGGTTTTGGCAGGGGGGATCTACAGACCCTTGTCAAGACTTATGGAGCAAATACACGTCTTCGGTTTCTAGACGAAGGTGGCACCTCAGCTTTATTTACAGCATGCCATTTTTTGCTGAGACATAATGCAGTGGCTTAGTTCTAATGAAGGATGCTACCCCTCCAAATGAGATCCATTTGATAAAATGTGATGCGTATTTAAGCCATGTTTTAGTGCAAGATGTGAAGCCTGTCTCTAAGAATAGATCTTGATTCCTCCCCCCAATTGTCCTCTCCCTCCCCCTCCTTCCACTTTTATGTCACCTCAGCCTTTCCCTTCAGGTAGAGCAGTGTTCTTCCAGCGGCCAAGGTTGAGAAACACTGAGGTAGAGTCAAGGCTAATATATATAATCAATGTAGCCTTCTCTTCCTTGAACACTGTAGCTAAGCAGTAGCCTCATCGGTCTCCAAAGCTGACGTTGTGACCAATGTCTCAATGTTCAAGGTGAACTATTGACACTTCACTAGGGTCAGCATTTTCTAGGTTGAGATTTGTGTGTGTGCGTGTGTGCGTGCCTGTGCGTGTATTTAAACTGAATGCATACATTGCCTTGTGTTGTTGACCGAAAAGAAATCAACATTGCAGAGTAGCAATGGTGATGAGACTCATCTGCCTATTGAGAAGAGGTGGACCGGTTGCTTTCGTGGTGTGGAGACAATTACTTGGTCCCTAACATCAATAAGACCAAGGAGCTTATAGTGGACTATAGAAGGAATAGATCGGACATCTAGCCCTTGCTTATCAATAGAGAGCGAGTGGAGCAAGTGGCCAGTTTTAAGTTTCTGGGTGTTACCATAAAAGGACCTGACCTGGGGCACTCACATTGCAGCACTGGTCAAAAGGGCCCAGCAGAGATTATACTACCTGAGACTTCTCAGGAAACAACAACTGAATGAAAAACTGCTGGTGACTATTTTAACTTGCTGGACCTATGTATGGTTTGCCAATTGCACAATGGCAGATAGGACAGTGCTCCAGAGTGTTAACATTTCCCAGAGGATCATTAGTTGCCTTTTCTCCTCTTTGGAAGAGCTTTATAGCTCCTGTTGCCTTAAGAAAGTTCAAAACATTCTTAAAGATCCATCTCATCCTGGGCACACTTCTTTTGAACTATTACCATCTGGCAGGTGGTACAGGATAACAAAAACAAGGACAAATAGGCTAAAAAACAGCTTCTATCCCAGGGCAGTATCTATACTGAATTCTACTGTATAGTGCAATATTAATGCAATATCAGGTTTTCAGTTCAATTTTATAGAATATGAAGGATGTGTGTTGGTGTTTTATTTGTATAGTTATTATGTACACTGAAGATGGCATTTAATTTCGTTGTACGAGGTGCAATGACAATAAAGTAAACTAAACTAGCCTCACTTTGCAGGTCAGATGCAAAATTGAGGCAGTCAGGAGACCTGCACTGCACTGCAGCACGCTTACGGTATTCCAGGCAAGTCTGCGAGGTTGCTCTGGGAAGTTTGAGTAAGTTGCAGGTTGCAATGAGCTGCAGAAAGATGATAACGCAGAAAGCATTTCAACGTTATTAATAGTAAACCAAACTCCTAGGTTAAAAATGCAGTTGGGGGAGGGGTCTCACCGCGATCCTATTAGCATTATTTTCTATTCCGCATCCATTTGGGTGGATTTCTCCCTCTTTGACCTTCAGCTCCACATTGTACAGTGCAATTTACTGCAGGGCATGCGTACTTTCATTCACAAAGCCTAACTTGTTCCTGGAATGTTACAGTCTCGAATATGAAAGCCTGGTTGTCATAGCAACTATAAATGAGTGCGAGCTGTCCCAATTTAGACGATTGGCCTTTTTAAGCTTTCTTGGGTAGTGTGTGTGTGGACTTATTAGAGTTGGTTACCTCACACAAACCAAACAAAGCTACCCACATCCTCTATAGCCACAAATCGGCTGTGGATCGGGATAATTAAATTAATTTATTTACTACAATTTCATTCCCCTTACTCTCTTGTCAGCCTTTATTTGGAATTCATTCCTAAATCATTTCAGATGTATGAAATCCAACCCATCCACCCATAGTAGGCTATTCATATCTTTGTTTTATTGGGGGCCTGTATGTGCTGTGTCACAAGCTATGGAATTTGTTTTGAATATGTAAAGGGGAAAAAAATTGGTTTAGCATTTGAACTAATAAGCAACCGTCCCCCCAAAAAAGGAAACCGATGAAACTTCCAATAAATTTTTTTTCAATTTTATTTCTTTCCTTGGCCTCGGCCTGGGTCACAAAAGGTAGGAAATAAAATCACTTTATAGCTCCTATTTCAGGAAGGCTGAAAATAAGTATCTTTGCACACATACTATATTCACAAAGAACCATTGTCCATAAGTTGGTGCCTCACCTTCATATAGATATGTCATTGCAGTTTAATGAAATGATGGAAGGCACCAGGCTACAATTCAGCAGACCAGTAATCCTAGTCCTGCCTTAGTCACAAAGACAACTGGGTGACCTTGGGCCAATCCTTCTCTCACTGCCCTAGGAAGCTGGCAAGGGCAAGCCATTTTCAAAATCATGCCCCCCCAAATTACAGGGATTAGTCCAAACAATCACCAGGAGTCAGAAACTGAAAGGCAGAAACAAAAAGAGAAAGGGAGAAAGGGAGAAAAGGAAATATGCTATTTTTGCTTCGTTTACCATCAGATCATAATTGGTTTGTGGGTTAAAAGCAAAGAATGGAGTCTCTCTTGACTTCAGAAACTGTATTATTTGGATCCAAAGGCTGCCTATATCTGTGGTATAAAGTAAAGCAAATGTATTTGTTTTATGCATCCTAGAGCAAATTAGCCACATAACAATATATATATTGCGTGCACATCATCTGTACTGTTGCATAGAAAATGGAGTTGGCAGCCAACACAATTTTCAGAGAATTGTCACATTATTTTAGTTGCCAAAACTTATTTTTCTACTTCTAATATTTTCAGCTAAAAGTTCGGAAGACCTGACGTGTGAAAGTTACTAATTATAGTCTGTTGCAATCATTTAAAATTACAATTCCACCATTCTGTTTCTTTTCTTTTTACGGCGTAAGATCCCTTTATTCAGGGTAGGGTCAGGATGACTGGGAGGAGCCGAGTGAATGATAATCCATCATTCCATCAAATCCAGAAAAAAAAAATTAAGAATTTGCTTTGACACACTGCCAATTCTTACAGTGTGTGATGGAGAAGGAAGACACTGTGTCTTTCATTCCGTGTCCCATTCAATATTGATTTTGTACTGGTTTGCTACATAAAAGGCAATAAATAGCTTGACAACCAGAAAAAGTGTTTGATCACAATGTACAGTGACAAGAAGAATGGAAATAAAATTGTTACTGAGAAATCTGGCTCGGCGGAAAGTGTTGGCAATTGTCCAAGGCAAAGAACAGCAAGCAGGCAGGGGGAGAAATCAAAGCAAGTAAGAAAATTGTCTTTCACAAAGTCACCACAAAGAAGTTACCATGGCAGCTCTTAGTCTTCTGCATTTCGTGGACAGCTCCACTTAAATGAACTAGAATTCATCACTCCCTCCTCTCCTTTTCAATTGATTTTAATATATATAGTCTAGAAAATGTAGCCGAGTTTATTCTGAAGTAAATCAGATTTCAAAAAGCACAGGCAGTCCTCAACTTACAACAGTTCATTTAGCGACTGTTTGAAGTTACACTGAAAAAGTGACTGATGACTGTTTTTCAGACTTACAACCACTGCAGCATACCCATAGCCATGTGATCAAAATTCAGATACTTGGCAACTGACAAATATTTAGGATGGTTGCAGTGTCTCAGGGTCATGTGATCAACTTCTGCAACCTTCTAACAAACAAAGTCAGATTCATTTAACAACTGTGTAACTAACTTAACAACTTCAGTGATTCACTTAACAACTGTGACAAAGGCCGTAAAATGAGGCAAAATTCACTTAACTCTGTCGCTCAGCAACATAAATGTTTGGTTGGATTGTGGCTGGATGTTGAGAACTACCTATATGTCTTTCAAGCAGTAGATCTTGGGTTCAGTTCTCAAATAACTCTGAAAAAGTCTTGAAAGCTGATGCCAGTCATTCCAAGGAATGAGGGATCTGTTGCTGAGCTAAATCTAAACACCTTTGGTAGCAGATTTTAGCAATATTTGGAGAACTGGCCAGCCTAGTAGTAAATGGAAATTGTTGTTGGTAGTTGCGAAGTCATGTCCGACCCATCACGACCCCATGGACAATGTTCCTCCAGGCCTTCCTATCCTCCACCAACCTCTGGAGTCCATTTAAGCCCACGCCTACTGCTTCAGTGACTCCATCCAGCTACCTCGTTTTTTGTTGTCCCCTTCTTTTCCCCTCAATCTTTCCTAACATGGAAATTAATATAGGTAAATTTCCAAAGTGTTGTAAGGTAGAAAACCTGGGGAACTTTAGCAGCAGAGTATATCACATTTCAAAGAGCTGGGAAGATTGAAATAGATGATCTTGGATCAGTGGAATCAAACTGGTGGATCTTGAAGATATTCAGAGGTGGTATTCAGCCAGTTCGTACTTGCTCGGGCGAACTGGTAGCGGAGATTGCCCACCCACCTGCCCCAGCTCTATGACGGCCTATTTAGGCATGTTTTCGAGGCCAGGCGCATGCACGGAAGACGTGCGAGCGAGCAAAGCACACGCACGGTAGGCCGGGCGCATGCACGAAAGGCACGTGTGCAAAGCAAGCGTGTGTGTGTGCAGCGAACCGATGGTAAGAATATTGGAAACCCACCACTGAAGATGTTGCCTTGTCTAACCCCTCTAATGGAGACCCATCAGAAAAAGCTGGGGCCCAAACTAGATGTGCTCAATTGAACCTTTCTTAACCTGGGGAAAGTTCAGTGCTTTCAAAGTTGTAAGGATCAGCAACATTAAATGCTGAAAGTTTTATTTACTAACCCAAACATTAGAAACTGAGAATCAGCTTTTTGTATGGCTAATCTACACCATGTGAATCAGATTTTAGAAGACATACTTGTAACAGTTTCCAAATGTGCCAGAAAAAGATCTGTTTATTAAACTTGTACCTTTGCCAAATGTAGACAATAGAAGAAAATGTCATTAGATAAAAGTTCAAGAATATAGTGTTTAAAAGGGATCCGGGAAAGGATGCTCCAGAACTCAAGCCCTGGGAACATATAACAAAAATTGAGGACAAGACAAATTATTTTTTATTCCAGTTCTCTTCAAGAACATCAAAAATAGAATTTAAGGGATGATTTCCATCCTTCTGTAATGAGAAAGTCCTTGAAGTTTTGTGTGCTGTGGATTTCCATCTAATGCAGTGAGACTATTAAAAATGCTTTGAAAATTATTCCTAAATCAGAGGGAAGCTCTATCAATAGGTTACTGGTAAATGTTTTGGAAAGAAGATAATTAAAACAGAAATAACAAACAGGATGCAGCTAAGAGAAGAACATGGAAAGAATTCAGAAATGCAGCTTCAGTGTTTTAGGTTCATGCATGAGGAATCAGATATTACCAATGTAATTTAATCTAGAGGTTAATTTTCACTCATTTGCAAAAGATTTCCCACCTTCTTAATGTATAATGAAACACATTATAAAGAATCACATAGTTTCAGCATAGTCTGCTTGCAAAGCTATAATCATGTCTTTGGAAGGATTTTCCAATTTTCCCAACACTTTGAGTATAATGTTTTTTGTTGGAAAAGTGATAGCCCCAAGGTTAGCTGCATAAAATGTAGTCACATAGTGTCATGCACCTATTATGGGTTGCAGTATATCACAGGTAAAATCATTCTGCTTACTGTCTCCATTGATCAGATTTTAAATAAATTTATCTCTTATCTATAAATTATCTCTTATCTATACATTTATAAATGCATTACATACAGATTAGGAAGCCTAATGCAGACGAACACCATCTAACTGCAAAATTGTATGGTCAACTGTTAAGAACCTAGATTCCTTCCTCTCCAGAAGTGCATTGAGCTTTTTTAAATTGCTTACTCAGAAATAATGTTTTCCTTCTTGAAATCTTGTGCTCAAAATGCTAACATAAAGAATATCTTATATTTTGGCATTTGGCAAAAATGAACAGAAATAATGATGGCTCAATTACAAATAAGACACGATGTTCTCATCTTTAACAGATATGTTAAAGATGGGCTTTAAAACTTAGATGAAGGTAAGTTCTTTTTCTTTTCCATGTTGAGCATTTTTTCAGGTATAAATATTGCCGGAAGCAATATTTATTTATTTATTATTTATTTGCATTTATATGCCACCCTTCTCCCGAAGGACTCAGGGCAGCTCACAATAAAAAACATACAATAAGAAAATATTAAAAATAAATGCAATAATCTAAGAAAAAACCAATATAAAATTTTAAATTTAAAACAGTAATCTAAAATCTAAAATCCCATCGCCTCAGCCTATTTGATGAAAAAGCCAGGTCTTAAGATCGCGACGGAAGGAGCGGAGGTCAGGGGCAGTGCGGAGGTCGGTGGGAAGTTCGTTCCAGAGGGTCGGTGCGCCCACAGAGAACGCCCTCGCTCTGGGCACCACCCGTCGACACTGCCTGACTGATGGTACCCTGAGGAGCGCAGCCCTGTGTGAGCGCACTGGGCGGTGGGATAAGGGCAGAAGGTGGTCCTGCAAGTACCCTGGGCCAATGCCATGTAGGGCTTTATAGGTAAGTACCAGCACCTTGAAGCGAATCCGGAGAGCCACCAGTAGCCACCAGTAGCCAGTGCAGCTCGCGCAGGAGAGGTGTCACATGGGAGTAACGGGAAGCTCCCGTAACCACCCGCGCGGCTACCCAGACAGCTGTCCTTAAGTATAGGAAAGGTTTATTTTCCACTGCTGCAAATGCAAATAAATGATAGATATTTGGGTTTTCTTTAATGTAGTAATAAACCAGACACGTGTTACTTTCCCCTCTGCTAAAAGTATGGGTTTTTTTCTTCTTCCCTCTCCTCCCATGTTTTCATTGATTCTCCAGCAGACGGAGGTTGCTGGTGGCTGCAATCCGTTCTTAATTCATTGCAGAATAGCCAAATTGTAGCTTGCAATTCTGAAACCTATGGAAGGATGCTGTGAGCTGTGGCTGGCAGATGATCACTGTTTGTGCATAGGATCAAACTTTCTGCTGGTTTGTGTTGCACAGTAGCTGCTTACAAAACAGAAGACTTAAACAGGGTTAGGGTTAGTATTAGGGAAGTCAAGTTGAGAAATATCTAAATATCTATTACTGTAGATTAAGGGCAAAATGTTCCAGTGAGGAGAGAGGCTGGGTTTTCACTATACAATTGCAAAACAAAACACATGGGTACATGGGGAGGGTCAGTTTTTAAAGTGGAAATTTGGCACATTTAAGCCTTAATTTTTTTGCTTCCTCTTATTTTCATCTATGTTTCAGAAAGAAAAATGCTTGTGGAAAGCAGATTTCTAGAAGCAATGAGTTGAGGAGAAATTAATCATATTAATCATATTGACTTTAGCTTGAAACAGTTTTTAAAAGGTGTACATCAAATTGTCAATCATTTATTATTTAAAGAAGGGCTTAATGTTCTTCCAAGAAATAGATACATTGTCTTTGCATGATGCTTCTGCCCGCTAGGCATTTGATTTCATGGATTATTGATAGTGAAGCTCCTTCAGCCTCACAATAACCATGGAGAGGTGGATTGCTTTCCTAACTGGAGAAGGCATAAATTGGGCTTGATGGAGTTGAATATGAGTGCAACAAGATCTAAAACAGGTCACTTTTGTTCCTGGAAATCAATGCAGAAGAATCTTACAAACAACCTGGAAAGTCGAGCTTTAATTTCCTGTGTCTGAAGCTAGGATTCTGTCAGGCAGAACCATGTATCTGCTTGGTATATCAACCTTTTTGTAGTGGTTAGGAAAATTTAATAACAAAGCATCCAGTTTATTGGATTTAGCTCTTGATATACTTCCTTCCAATCTGTGTATGTAAAATAACAAAGTGTATTCTTAAAGTATCTCTTCATTCTGTAGAATAGGGCAGTGTTGTTATAACCGTTACAGCAAAAGAATGAGACTTGCTTACATTCTTTTCTTTTTTTTCATCCTCTGCCTCTCTGTTCTCTCCTGATGTGATTGTACACAGTGACCTTCCTCTATGGATTTCATTCTCATAAGGTCCAGTTACTTGGAGTCCAAGTTCAATACCATGCAAAGGCTCCAGCTTGTCTCTCCATTCTCAAGTCTAGCATAGATATGTTCAGATGGGTAAACTTCAGCCCCTATAATACTCAGAAATAGCTCAGAAGATTAGGGAACTCTGGAGTTCATGACCATATACAGTATCTGGAGGACATCTAAGTTGAGGAAGTCTGCCTTAAAAACCTTTTGGAGATACAAAGATGCTGAAAAGCATTGGAGCACACCAAAGCTTTGTTAGTTGAGAGAAAAGAGGTATGACAAATCAGGCGAAAAGAGAGGAAAGGAACAGGTGGTTTGCGTATACAGTACTTGTGTTTACTGAACATGTATTCAGCTACAAATATCTGCTATTCCAGTTTTTATAGAATAGAATAGAATAGAATAGAATAGAATATAATTCTTTATTGGCCAAGTGTGATTGGACACACATGGAATTTGTCTTGAAGACAAATTGTCTTGAAGACAAATTTGTCTAGAAGACCTGCAAAGTCCCTTCCAACTCTGTTATTCTGAATAAGAGTTGCTAACCAAGTGGCTAAAGGGTTAAGTTTCTCAATGCTTCAAGAAGACACTTTTCTCGATTATTTCATTCTGAGCATGAATGAAGATATGAAGAGAACAAAAGGCAAGAGAAAAAAAAAATAACGGATGGAAGTTTTAACAAAGAGGGAAGCAACCTAGAACTAAGGAGAAATTTCCTGATGGTGAGAACAGTTCATCAGTGGAACGACTTGCCTCCAGAAGTTGTGGATGCTCCAACACTGGAGGCTTTTAAGAAGAGACCGGACAACCCGTTTGTCTGGAATAGTATAGGTTCTCTTGCCTGAGCAGGGAGCTGGACTAGAAGACCTCCAAAGTCCCTTCCAACTGTTCATCTGTGTCCCAAGTCAAGGAGACTTCAGAAAGGATGAAGAGATCCATCTCAGGAAAACAAGACTCAGCAGTAAGAAAAAACTCCCCACAGTTACCAGGAAGGCAAACGCCAATGTATCCCCAAGAGAAAATTTCAAACCTCCTAAGAAGCAGCAAACCAACCCAGAAAATCTGTTAGGAAATCAAATGTAAAAAAACCCCCAAAAACAAAAAAAACACCCGATTGATTTCGGCCTGTCACTTGTAAGCAAATGTCAATTACAGAGGGAGGAATCTTTCATTCAAGGGATCAGATCTTTTTCTTTTGACTTTGCTGGGGTAGCTTGTCTTAACGGCAAAGAAGCCACAATAAGCCCAAGCTTGGAATCTGAACTCTATTTCTTATTGGATAATATCCATGTAAAATCACATCTCCCTCCAGCAGCAGTTCTTAATTCTCCGGACGCTGGGGAACCGACATGGCAAACGCCAGCCTGATATTCCCACAGGTTTTGTGTTCAGCTTTAGACTTAGAAAGGAGCACCAGCCTATGACATCTTTCGATTCTTGCCCTTCTCCCTCAAATTAAGCA
>JANHFM010003567.1:84260-99933 GCA_032468115.1 Grayia smithii
CCTCAGTTTACCTACCCTGAAAGGATGGAAGGCTGAGTCAACCTTGGGCCTGGTGAGATTCGAACCAACACTAATTGTTGGCATCTGGAACTAAGCTGAAGCACTTAGCCAGAGCATTAATTAGCTGCGCCACCGAGTTTCTTAAACTCCTATCCCTTTCCACTTTAAAAAATTAGGGAGGCCCCCAAAACAGCTTTTGTTTATATGGGTTATATTTATCAATATTTATCATATTAAAAATTAAAATTTACAGATTCCTAGATTATTTATTGAATAATGTAAAAAGATATTAATCTTTTTTCGTGATTCTATCATTTTTAACAAATAAAAATAATATTGAGAAGAGGGACATTGTTTTAAATTTTTGCAAATATCTTCAGTAACTAGTAAATAATGTTGATTTTGTGGACCCCTGTGAGAGTCTTGGATGGCACTTTAAGAAACACTGTACAATAGCATTACTTCTAATTCAATGCTGTTCAATGTATTGTCATCATTCAAGTAATAACCAAAATAATAAAGAGCTGTGGTGTACACTCTCAGTTGTGGGTCATGCAACCACAAAATGGTGTACAAATTGGAGAAGGGACTAACTATAAACTACCTTGAGTTGCTGGAGGAAATAGTAATTCAGGGAGAGTAGGTAGTGTTAGCTCATGTTTCATCAAATAATTCTAAAATAATACAAGAGAGTCCATGGAGTAAACTTCATGGGCATTGTAAGAGGAGAGCCATTTTAGGCTTATTTGGCAAAAAATGAGGAGGAGGTTGGTGGCACATTTTAATCAAAGGCATAAGCTTATATGAGTAGCAGCTCCTTCAGCAGATACACAGAGTACAGGTAGTCCTTGACTTACAATAGTTTGTTTAGAGACTATTCAAAGTTACAACAGCACTGAAAAAAAGTGACTGATGACCATTTTTCCACACTTACAATCATAGCAGCATCCCATGGTCACGTGATCAAAATCCAAATACTTGGCAACTGATTCATATTTATGACGGTTGTAGTGTCCCAGGGTCACGTGAACACCTTTTAGGAACTTCTGTCAAGCAAAGTCAATGGGGAAGACAGATTTGCTTAACATCTGTGTTACTACCTGAACAACTGCAGTGATTCACTTAACAACTGTGGTAAGAAAGGTCATAAAATGGGGCAAAACTCATTTAATAGTTGATTCACTTAGCAACAGAAATGTCGGGCTCAATTGTGGGCGTAAGTTGAGAACTATTTGTATCTAGAATGATGTACCATTTAAATTAGGGGAAGGGAAAATAGGGAAGGGAAAGGAAAACAGATTGGTTGTGCTTATGCAGGTAACACATGAGGGGGATTACTAGTACTTATTAATTAAGAACTGTAATGTAATAAAAACTTATAGGGTTTGTTGAAAGCTTCTGAGATTGCCTGAAATCTTTTGATATATGTGGGTTCAGGAACCTCTTGCTGAATGGCAGAGTTAAACTCCCATTTTTCCAAAACAGTCACTCTTGAGATCTGCTATAGAGTGTTCTGGGAGCTTAAAATACTCTAATATAGGGGTCCACAGTCCCTGGGTTGTGGCATGCCAGAAACTGGGCCGCGCAAACAAGCGAAGCCTCATCCTTGGGATGCCGGTAGCATGTGAAACCACACCTCCTCGGGTCCATGGAAAAATCTCTTTCCACAGAACTGGTTCCTAGTGTCTAAAAGGTTGGAGGCTGCTGCTCTGATACTACTTTATTCACGTTCTGAGTTTTGATGTCAAATATATGTCCACTAATGTGTTCCTAGTTCGTCCCATTTGTCCTATATAGAATCCAGAGAGACATTGCTGAAGATGATGGCATACATCACATTAGAAGAAGAGCATGTGAAGACACGTCTGATCTTTTGTATGTGCTTATTGGGGTCTGTTATGGTACTGTTGGTGTAGATGTGGGAGCAAAGAAGATTTCCAGGTTGCTGCAGGGTCTGGTTCCCATATTAACACCGTTGTTCCATTGTTTTTTTGTTGTTGTTGCTGCTTGTGAGAATCTGTGTCCCATTGGATGGTTGACTATATGTATGTATGGGCCTGCCCATTGGTATCTGGGAAAGTGCAGTGAAAGTGCATTTTCCAGACTGGCCTGTAGTTTATTAATAATGTGTTTCAGTTGTTTGATCTGTAAGCTGAAGGTGAGATATCAAAAGGTTCCAAGCAATCTCAGAAGATCTCAACAAATAAAATAGGTTTTTAAAATTTCACAATTGTTTCTTAATGATGTCCCGGTAATCTAGCTCACATGTAATCTGCATCTGTATAAACAACCTGTATTCCCCTCCTTTCACTCCCACCTCAATAAATAAAATTGATTTCATTTCTGAGAAAAGCAATCATTTGATATCTAATAATCCTGATTCCATTATTGCTTACCTTTGAACAGCGCTGGAGATAAGATTATGGATAGCATAGACCAGTAACCCAACCGTTATTTGTTACTCATTAGTCATCAGGAGTTAAAACAACACTTGTGTGTAAGCATTGAGGTGAGCGTTCTGGGCATGAAAGCTTTTGTTTCATTATATACACATAGCCTTCCTTTTTTCTTTATGTTTAAAGACGCATTATTTAACATTAAAAATAAAATAGAAATCCTTACATTCTAGCAAAATATATTTTAAAATCCAGTAATTGTTGATATTTGAAATCTCTATTGATTTTATTCCAAAATCATGCATCCAAATTCACCACAAACCTCTCCCTGGCTCTTCTGCTTATTTAAATCAGTTGCTGGTTGGATCAGTTTCTAGTAGCAGGTGTTGATACTCAATGCAGTTAATTTTCTCATTTTGGAAACATCATGGGTTTTCTCCAATAATGGATCTCTGCATTTAGAAGTCTGGCTTCTTTGTTTGGCCTTTTATCTCAACAATTGATGTTTCTGTATTAATGAAATCATGTTTTTATCTATCCAACCTTTTAAGACATTTGGGAAACTGTTCAGCGCAATGATTCTCATCACCACATTTGCCAACTGTAAATCTATTAACTGTGACCTGTAATTAGGTGCACAGCTTAATGTAAAGGACAAATGGTGTCCAGCGAACTGTAGATCTATCCTTGATGGTGGAAAGAACAATCCATTTGGTCCTACCAGCTGTGTCTTTGGAAACCAGCTCAATGACAGAAAATAGGTAAAATTTAACAGATTAAAATATTTCTGGTTCATTATACCCAAAGATCCTATTTCTTTTCTTTCTGTTGAGGAGAAAGATGGAAGCTTGAGTATCTATGGATAACTTAGTTTTTAAAAAATATATTTGCACTCCACCATTCGTAGTCATATATAGTATATAATATTAAACCTAGCTACTGACAGGATACTATGTGGATGGTGGCCCTGACTTCATACTTGAAACAACAAGCAAAAAGTGTCTCTGTGCAAAACCTTTTTGTGTCCCTAAACAGCGTTATCTTATAGCTTTTCTGCTTTTACTGCTCACTCCACATTGGTTCCACAATGCTCCATAGTTCTCATCTGCTTGTTATATGGAAAATCTCAATTCTCCACTAATTGAAAGATCAAAATAAAATAAATAAAATAATTTCTGGATAGCAGAAGTCATTGGTTTTCTCTTGAACCTGTGGAGGTCTATCAAGGAATGGAAGGTTATAAGGAAGAAGGACTTGAAAATAAACCTTTCGAGAAGGAGAAGTTCTGAAACCAGCCACAACACAAAGGGCAGGGTTTTAACCTCTGATATCTTGTGTACCAGGGGTGAAATCCAGCAGGTTCTAACAGGTTCTGGAGAACCGGTAATGGAAATTTTGAGTAGTTCGGAGAACCGGCAAATACCACCTCCGGCTGGCCCAAGAGTGGGGTGAGAATGGAGATTTTGCAGTATCTTTCCCCTGCCATGCCCACCAAGCCACATCATGCCCACCAAGCCACGCCCACAGAATGGGTAGTAAAACATTTTGGATTTCACCCCTGCTGTGTACCTTTCCCTTGATTGCATACAACATGCCCAGAGCCAGAGATTTATTGAATGTATGCAAATTATGAGAGAAAGCATTTTACCACATCTTTGCTCTTGACTGGAAATATTATGAAGAAAAGCTTTGGTAGAATTTTCAAAACATGATTTCGGGTTGCAAGGAAGTATGGATTGCTACATGCCGCCATGAACATTAGCAGAAAGAGTGGGAGAAATAAGGTTGAGATTATAATGATTTTAATATTATTTAGGGCGTAAAACATTAGTACAAATATAAAAAAGCACAATTAATTGTATCAAATCAGAAGAGAGTAGTTTGGTGAAATGTAATCATACAAAACTACAAGCAATCAGAAGTGACATACTAGGTCAACAACACTTATATCTATTTCCTATATTTATTCAATACTCACAATAAATTAATTGCCATTGCTGTTAGTTCTGTAGGATTTAATTTATTTTACACACGGGGGGGGGAAAACTGCATGATAGGTGAGGAACTTTCTTAAGAAAAATATTTAGCATTGCCACGGTGCTAAGGAAGGAAAAGGGCTTGGAAGAGACAAAAAAAAAAGAAGCAAATTCAAGCCTTAATTGTTCAGTTTCAAAGATCAAAACTGGTATTACCATATATATTTCAGTTATGGTTTCTGTGGGTACCAGAACCTGGTTCTATCTCCTTAATTTCTGGTTGAAATTGATTTTTTTTCTCCTGTGGGTCTGGCTCCACTGGTTCTCAGAGGCCACTATAAATCAACCTGGTTAACAAAAGGAATGGAAAACTCCAATCCTCAGGACTGTCTTTTGGAAAAGCCTCTCTCCATTAGGGTTTGAAAATGCCAGGAGTCAATTTAAACATGTCCAGTTTATTGATTTTTAAAAATTAGTTTGAGCTTGGTATCTAATCCTATTAGGTATTCTTCCTAATGTGCATGGATCATTGTCTTACCTCTCTTCAATTGTAACTCTGAAATTTCATTGGGCTTTTGCCTTGACAGATTGGATGTACTACCCACTGCAGTTCCAGGGAGGACTTATAAAAACAGCCCTTTTTTTCAGCAGTATTTTGCCCGTGTTTAATGGCTCTGTGGACTCCCTAAACCAGATGCTCTTTTGCTGCTTTCTCTGTAGGGAATCAATTAGTGGTGGGATTAAAAAAAATTACTACCCGTTCTGTGGGTGTGGCTTGGTGGGCATGGCATGGCTTGGTGGGCGTGGCTTGATGGGCATGTCAGGGGAAGAATACTGTAAAATCTCCATTCCCACTCCAGTCCAGGGGAAGGTTACTGCAAAAATCCCCATTTCCTCCAGATCAGCTGGGTCTCAGGAGGCAGAGAATAGATGGGGGTGGGGCCAGTCAGAGTTGATATTTACTGGTTCTCCGAACCACTCAAAATTTCCGCTATCTGTTCTCCAGAACTGGTCAGAACCTGCTGAAACCCACTTCTGAAATCAATACAAAAATATCAGTATAGTTGCATGATACTCTCCCCAAAAACAATATTTATGAAAGTTTAGTAAACTTTCTTCATAATAAATACATGGAGATTTAGGACTGAAAAAGAAATACCAGTACATCAGATTTCAGAAACAAAAGTTTAGATGGCCACCAGATGGCAGCAAAGCATTTGACTGTTTCCTATGCCTTTGCTGCCATCTAATGGTAATACAAAATTTGCAGATCAGATTTTGTAATCCTAATTAAAAGTAGGGGATTTCTGTCATCGGTTGTAAAAACCATCAGGTTAAGTGATAGGTGCGCCTAAAACATGCTGCAATTTTAAGAAATTAAATTATTAAAGGCTACGTGACTAAGTAGCTCTATTCATGCAAACCCTGGCATATGAAGCAAGATGGGGGGACAACCCTCCTGGTTGTACATGGAACCTATCAGCTATATTTGGGGCATATATTTGGAGCTCTTCTAGAACACCACTAGAAGTATATAAGTGAGTATATAAGTCTAGCACTGTTTCTGAAGATTGCTAGAGTTGTGCTCTAGCTGACAGGCTCTATGTATATAGATGCTCCGTTATGGTGACCCATCACTCAGGTAAATTGAAAAATGTCTAATGCACCTGTTTAAAATAATCTTATTCTACTCCACTATACATTAAAAAGAACAATTTTCCCAATTGTAGGTGATATTTGGGAGACAAATCCAGAGGTGTTTTTTTTTTTTAAATTAACATCAAATCTCTTAAGACCAACACCACTCCTTGGCATTGTTCTTAAGGCGGATTAGAACCTGGCTGCTGGTGCAAGGCAATTTGTATTGGCATACTTTTCTGTGGGCTCAGAAGTGAAGGATGGCACATTAGTATAACCACCAGAGTGAGTCCAACATAGGCTCAGCAGGTTAAGCTACTCTGATTGCTTACCAAGAAAGAAAGCTATTGGTCTACAGAGGATTTCTACGGGGGGGGGGGGGAATTGCACTTTTTTTCTCACCAAGGATCATATGGTCAAAAGAATCAATGGACTTTTGCTTTTATAAAGTTTCTGACTGTCTCCTGAAGACTTCGGTGGTATGCTTAGTTAGTTGCTTTCCTAACCAATTATTGGATTTGTACAGACTTTTTTTTTTAAAGCAGATGCAAGTAGCTATTGCCTCAATTCATCTTCGCAGATGGGATTTGTATATCTTGCATCTGAGGCTCTGATGCAGGTGGTGATAGAACCTATTTAATGGAACATGAGCCTAAGCATTAATGTCACTGAATATAACCCATCACATTGCTTCCTAATAGTAAATGTGATAAATGATGCATATCCGGCAAGTATTTCGGATTTTCCCTGCTCATTTTGAACCAGTACTGTATGAAAAGAGAAAAGTAATAATACATTTGGCTCAGATAACATGACAATCTGCAGAATATGAGATAGCAGAAATGGTTTTCAGATAGATGCAGATGAAACTGAGCCATTCATTATAGAGCTATTATTTCTTAGCTCTGTTTTGCTCAGTTTTCAACACATGCACATAACCCAGGCAGAGGCATAGGGAAAAATTGAAAAATCAGCTGTTCTTTTTTCATTTCCATTGCTCTAATCTATTAGGCACATATAACATTATTGTTGTTATTTACATTATTTTTAACAAATACACTCAGAATTCAGCGTGAGATGTACATAGCAGACTTTTCTGTGAAGGGAGTAGCTCTGAAAATGCCTTAGATATATTTGTGGCTAGTTACATGCTTTCAATTTGTCGTGAATGATCATTTGGAAGAAACCTTTGCCTATAGAAATGGTGTAGGAAGACTTCTTTCATCAGAATAAGTAAATATTTGGGGCCCAGCTACAATCCTGAACCTTTGTCTAAATTTCCTTAAACTGTTTGGAAGAACATGGATGGCCAAGACAAGCAATTTCATTTATCAGATAATAGCAGGAACGATCCATGGATATCTTCCACATTGAAAATATTTGGAAACAATTCCTTCTGGGTAACATCAACAGATTTTAATGTTGAACAATTGGTTTGACTCTTTCAGCTGTTCATACAAAATGCCTGCATATTTTTCAGGAATCCTCCTCCAACGCTGTTCCAACCAGAAAATTGGTCCAGAGGATTCAACCACTTCATTTCTCAGTAAGTAATACTATTTTTTTGTGTTGAAAGGCTTATTTTTAAAGGCATTGTGAACTGATCTGTGGAAAACTTTGGAAATGAACATACACGTAAAGGAACAAAAGCCATTTTTTTCATTTTATATTATGTTTGAAAAAAGTATTTTGACTATTGATAGATACAGATCTTAACTATCAATTTATTATTATTCATATTTATTTGATAGCATTTTTACTTTATTGTAAAATTTTATTTATGTCTGACCTTTGATTCGGGAATTCAAGGTAAACACAGAATTACTTCTTTCCTTTTTTTTCCCCTTATAGCAACAACCTTAATAAGTGGGGTTGAGCTAAAAGAGATTAACTAGGCCAACATCTCATTTGGGGAGTTTCTGTGGATGAAGGTTTGATTTTTTTTGGCTTTTTCTGCATCTAATTCATGATCTTAATTATTATATCACATTGCCTCTTATCTTCCCACCAAATGGAATCACCCACAGTAATTCTGCTTTGCTAAATTACGACCAAGGTGTATAGATCTCTTCAGAGGAATGGTTCAATTAATGATTGGAACTTTATCACCAAGAATGCAATTTGCCAACATCACACAAGCACCTTAAAATCTGCTTGCTGCATGCGTTTCCTTCAGATGATTCTTAGAGACATGGATGAGAGTGACTCTCTAAGTATATTTAGTGAGCTTTACAGTGGCAGCAGGGATTTGACTCCAGCTCATATAGTTTCACTAGAATGTGCTGAATGAACTAGATTGGGAAGAGGCATTATCTTATAATTTTTCAGTGATGTGAATAAATATTAACTTATATTGCTAAATGTCGGTGGAGATTCTCAGTCATCCAGGTCATGGTTGTCCCAAAGGTGCTTTTTCAAGAGACAACTGGACTCTGTTTTTTCTTTGAAGACGTTTCGCTTCTCATCAAAGAAGTTTCTTCAGCTGTTCTTCAGCTCTAAACATCAAGTAACAGACTGGGTTCATATAAATTATTAGTTGGTTGATTGAACATGTTATAATGCCTGGTTTACACACAACCATATAAGATAAACCATGGATTGAAAACCGTAGTGACTGAGTTCATACTCAATCTAAGTTAGAACCAAGTGGCTAAGTGGAACAAAACCTATAAGCTTCATAAACCTTAAAAATGTCTGCTGAACAATATAATAAATGTTCATGCTCTTAATTGTTGAAACTGGTCAATTTTTTTATTTACAATCTGAGGAAACATATACGATACAATCAATTTGTACAGCTTAAAAATCCTCAATGCTCTTACTGAATACCATGTATATATGTATGTGTATGTGTATATGTATATGACACCTTTACAGATTAAAATTTAAAAATGCAACTACCCTATTCGGTGGTTTAAATCTGATATGCATGGGATTGATTTGTGGGGGGATACAGAATGTTATCCTGAAGCTCAAGCTCTCCCCTGGGATCTGGAAAATTTTTTTTTTTTTTAAGAATCCTGTTGACAGTGCTGTGATGATCAATCATGGCAGAGCTACATTTCAGAATTATTCAGATTATTTTAGCATTTAGGTTCTCTGAAGAAAATGTTTATGATAAAACACAACTGTTTAGGTTGTCAATCATTGTTTATAGATGGTTTGGTTTCCACTTAAAATTTCATTTCTTAAAAAGAAAATGTAATAAAAACGAAGTCTATACAGCATTGAACTGTCCAACCATTAGTGATAATTGGCTCATTTATATGCATTAGATACACATTTGTCAGTGTCTGACTTGTGACAGCTTTGCTTTGATAAATTAAAAGCAGTGATTGTAACAAGTCCATTTGCCTCTTAACCATATATTAGGACCTTGCCTGATTTTTCTGTCATCCTTCTGATGAGTAGTTGACTTTTCAATAATTCCATTATCTACCTTCTTCTTGAGGTTGAATATCATTTGCATAAGAAGCTTATCTTGAACCAGTTGTGGTCCAGACGTATGTAGTTACATAATTACAATTTTTGGGAGAAATGTATTTCTACCTCTGATTCAAATTAAATGATTTTTCTCCAGAAAGTGTCCCCAAATTATTTTAGGAACACTCATTTAGATAAGTGCGGTGATCCAAATGCCAATTTTCTTTTCCTTGTAACTAAGCCCTTTTCTATACAGTGAAACTGATTGGTGTACTTGAATAGATCTATGTATAATTATAGAATATAAGTCTGATCAGCAGCTTTTTTTAAATCGCGCCCATGTGTTCTGATTGGAGGATAGCAGAAGCTTCAAAAATGCTCTTCTCCCTTGTGGATGGTGAAGCTCCAGCCCAGAACCCAAACAGGAAGTATCTAAAGGACAGGTCTAGGCTTTCAGATTCTCTGCTATTTACCTAGAATTTTGCATGACTGATGTCCTATTGAGTCCTTTCCAAGGCAGATGTTATTATATGATGGTGTTAAGGCATTGTCATAGCATACAAGCTGTTCCAAATAATGCTGCCTTTTCCAATTGACTGATTTTGACTGATTGACTGATGATAATTTTGTCAATTCCAGTAGTATTCAAGTGATGCTCCAGATGTTTTGAGATTGTACCCAAGGCACCTATTATCATTGGTTCTATCTTTATTTTCTTTTGCTACAGTTTTTCTGTTTCTATATGAAGGTCTTTGTGTTTTGTGATCTTCTCCGGTTCTTTGTCTTTATTCTGCTGTCTCCAGATATTGCTATATCCACTATCTAGCCTTTTTTTGTTTTCTTATCAACAATTGTTAAGTAAATAAATAAATAAATAATTGTTAAGTCTGGGGTGTTATATGACAGATGCGTTTTTGTTTGAATTTTAAGGTTCCAGAATACTTTAGTTTCTTCATTTTCTATCACTTTTGTGGTCCCACCAATTCTTTCTTGCAGGGAAATGGTGTGTCTTGCAGATATTCCAGTGTACCATTTTTGCTACTTTGTCATGCTGGTGTTTGTAATCAGTCAGTCAGTCTTATTAATATTATAATTATTGACAAAATCATCTTTTCATTTCATATTCTGATTTCCTGTTATCCTGGGTTATCACAATGTATCCCTCAATCAGTAAGATTTCCCTTTCAGTGTCTGTATTCATTTCCCACCACCCTGAAATTTCATGGGCACAATTGTATTAAATATTATTTGTTATTTCCCCTTTCATGGATCACTGCCTTGTCGTGATGAAGGGGCTTGCACAGCACAATGAAGCTATGAGCTATGCCATGCAGGGCCACCCAAGATGGACAGGTCATAGCACATGGAGAGTGCAACCCCTCCAGTATCTTTGCCATGAAAACCCCATGGACAGTACCAAAAGGCAAAAAGATATGGTGCTGGAAGTTGAACCCCTCAGGTCGGAAGATATCCAATATGCTACTGAGGAAGAGCAGAGGGCTAGTACTAGTAGTGCCAGAAAGAGTGAAGCAACTGGGTCAAAGCCAAAAGGACGTTCAGCTGTGGATGTATCTAGTGGTGAAAGGAAAGTCCAATGCTGTAAAGATCTATACTCCATAGGAACCTGGGATGTAAGATCCATGAATCAAGGCAAGCTGGACATGGTCAAACAATAGATGACAAAACTGAACATCAACACTAGGAATCCGCGAGCTAAAGTGGACAGGAATGGGTGAATTTAATTCAAATGAACATCAGGTATACTACTACGGGCAAGAATCCCTCAGAAGAAATGGAGTAGCCTTCATAGTCAATAAAAGAATAGGAAAAGCAGTACTGGGATACAATCCCCAAAATGACAGAATTATCTCAGTTTGAATCCAAGGCAAACCATTCAACATCACAGTAGTTGAAGTCTATGCCCCAACCACTGGTGCTGAAGAGGCTGAAGTTTACCAGTTTTATGAAGACCTACAACACCTTCTAGAATTAACACCAAGGGGAGAACCGGAAGCATCACGGTGAGGCTGGCTGGAAAACAGCAGATCCATCTTGTAAGGACGGTGAAGAAGGAGAGGCACCTTGGATGACCAAGAGGAACAGGCAAGTTTCTCAGAGATCAGAGGAAACTCTTTGATCCGGCAACGGGGATGGTGGCCATTGCAGTCGTCATGAAGCAACCAGAATATGTTTTGTGCAGGAGTGGTGTTTTGGACAGAGTATTGGTACTGGGTGAGTGATTGGCCAACTCACAGGTAAAAAAGAAACACTTTAAAAAAATTTAAAAGGTGTCCCTGGTGAGGAAACAGCAGCTAATTGGCCTTGGGAAATGTTAATGGAGGGAGACGAACAAAACGGAAATTAAAGCACTAAAACCCAGAATGGAGCTTGATATTTGGATTGGAAATTGGAGTGAGATAAGCAAATTATTATAAGAAGAAACCCCCCAAAAAATAGCTGTGGAAGAGGATTGGAAATAGCTTTTAAAAATTTGAATGTTAAAGGATGAACAAAGAAAGGCTTAAAATAAAAAAGCCCTGTAAAGAAAATCTTTTAATTGGATTTGGAATTGGATTTTAAACTTGAATTTAGGAAATATAAAATTAAGAATTGGGGATTGGAGAGAGATGTCTACTGGCAGAAAAAAAGCACCACGATGAATAATTTGCAATTTGGAAAAAACATTGTTTTTTTTTAAAGTGACCTTGATTTATAAGAGCTGTGAGAAGTTTTAAGGAGGACTTGTTTTCTTTTAAGCTGTTTGATCTCGACAACCAAAGAAGGTGGAAAAACTTTTTATTGAAGTAAAAAGAACTTAGAAACAACAAAATGTTGCAGGAGCTAAATGAAATGATTAAAATAATGCATGTATCATTTAAACTTGAACTAACTGAAATGATTAAGTTGATGTGTGGATCATTCAAGCCTGATGAACCAGAAACTATATTGGAACATATTGAAGTGGATAAAGAAACCATGAAGGAGAAGCAAGAAATCAGCACTGAAGATAAAGACATTGATTATGAAAAATCAAATGATTACACTGGGAGTAACAATAAAAAAAAAGAGAAGGGTTAGGAGCAAATTAATTAGAGAAAGGAAGTAAATAAAAGGAAGAAAAGGAAAGAGGAAAAGATTAGGAAAAATGTGAATCTTGATGATTACACTGGGATTAACAGTGGTAAAAATAGAAAGGTTGGAAAGAGGCAAGGGAGAAAAGAAAAGGGGAAGGGACGAGGCACAAAGAAATGGAATGATTACACTGGGATAAACAGTGGAGAAAGAAGAAAGATGAAAGGGGAAAAAGGGAAGAGATTAGATGGAAATTCAGGGCAAATTAGGTGAGTAAGGGATTTAAAAACCAAAGAAAAGAAACAGGAGAAAAGACATAACAATTATAACAAAAAAGAAAAGAAAATAAGAGAATGGGATAAAGGGAGAAAAATCTTAAGGGGTGGATTGCAGCGGGGACCAAGAAAAAATGGTTAAAAGGAGAAATTGATGGAAGAAAGGAGGATGGGAAATATGATATCTACCTATAGTTATAAGTAAATTTTATTATTATTAATATGTGTAATTGTAATTTTTGAATAAGATGATATATGGAAGAAATGGAAAGGAGGGAAGGAAATACGCTATATACTTAAAATTGTATGAATATCAATACTTATGATTGTAATAATTGAACTCAGTGACCGTAAAATGTTAGTTGAAATTATGGAAAATATGATACTTATAGTTACAAGTGAATTGTATTAGAATTAATATTTGTGAGTATAATATTTGAGTAGTAAAGGTAAAGGTAAAAGTTCCCCTCACACATATGTGCTAGTTGTTCCCAACTCTAGGGGGCGGTGCTCATCTCCGTTTCAAAGCCGAAGAGTCAGCGCTATCAAAAGATGTCTCTGTGGTCATGTGGCCGGCATGACTAAATGCCAAAGGCGCACGGAACACTGTTACCTTCCCATCAAAGGTGGTCCCTATTTTTCTACTTGCATTTTTTACTTGCTTTTGAACTGCTAGGTTGGCAGAAGCTGGGACAAGTAATGGGAGCTCACCCTGTTAACCCAGCACTAGCGGTTCGAACCGTTGAACTGCCCACTTGTTGATCGACAAGCTCAGCATCTTAGCCACTGAGCCACCGCGTGCCTCTCTACTATGTCCCAAATTGTCAGCCTTAAAAAGCAGACCACAAGCTACTCGGATAAGAACAGCTATAGCAACAGGATCTTGCCAGTCTGATTGCAAGATTCCTTCCTTACCTCCCACTTGGTTTATCTTCAGGAGAATTGGGGAGGGGAGGCTGTCTGGCATTTCCCTAAACCACTTTCTTGGCCTGGGCTCAAGTCTCCCTTTCCTGATTTTTACCTCTTCTCTTCATCCTTCAAGACTACCCTCTTTACTCAGTACATGACATGTACTTTGTGAAGAAGTCAACCA
Source organism: Grayia smithii (assembly GCA_032468115.1). NCBI lineage: Eukaryota > Metazoa > Chordata > Lepidosauria > Squamata > Grayiidae > Grayia > Grayia smithii. Next base: position 98,134 of record JANHFM010003567.1, read on the forward strand.
ATATCCATGCTGCGGCCCTCTCCCTTTTGCCAGTCCCACTCAATGCTGGATTGCTGGTTGCCCTTAGGTGCTAGTGTTGACTTGGCTTCACCTTCAGTTGTCAGTGCTGGAAGCTGCCTGCAATTGCTTGGCAATCTCGATAAGGTTCTCTCTAAATGCAATTAATAAATAAAATAAATGTTCAGAAACCAACCTACAAGCTCGGAGAACGAGCCCTCATCCTGCACCAGAGGTGAAATCCAGCAGGTTCTGACAGATTCTGGAGAATCGGTAGCGAAAATTTTGAGTAGTTGAGAGAACCAGCAAATACCAGCTCTGGCTGGCCTCAGAGTAGGGTGGGAATGGAGATTTTGCAGTATCCTTCCTCTGCCATGCCCACCAAGCCATGCCCACAGAACCGGTAGTAAAAAAAATTTGGATTTCACCACTGCCCTGGACACGAGCTAACGATATTTGCCACAAATATCTAAGGCTTTGGGGAAGGCCAGCCTGGTGCCTGTGTTCCATTGTCTGACCCATTTTCCTTCTCTCTCCTGGAAGAATTCCCCTCACCCCCTTGCAGAGCAGAGAGATTGCTTAAATAAGCTAGCTCTTCCCAAACTGCTCTGCTCCCCTCAGAAGTTAATTAAGACCCTCTGGCTGGTTTGTGCTGCTATCTGAAATTGGCAAAACCTTAATACGCTTCAGCCTCCAGGCTTCCTTGTGTTGTTGTCTGAAGTGACTTACTCTGTTGTAATCTCTTCCTTTCCAATCAAAGTAAATGGAAATATTAATTTCCCCTAGCTAATTATCCCAGAATGGAGGTGAGGACTCCAAAGGCTGAGGGAATGAAAAAAAAAGGGCTGTAAAATAGAAAATATCCTTTTTCCTAGCTTCCTGGTGAACTGAGTTCTGGAATGTAAATTTCCCCACCGTTTGGGCTCTTTAACTACTCGGGTGATTTCTTAATACTGCAATTTTTTTCATGATTTATTATCTTCCTAGCATCTCCCTTACTGTTTTAGTTCTTTGGTATCCATCCTATAAATTCTAAATTACATGTCGACACGCAGATTAATGGAAACACCTGGCTTGTCTAGTCTATGTTGCTGCTAGATTGTTTGATTTTATTTATTAAATTTATTTTGTTTGCCTGTCTAACCACAAGATAACTTTGGGTAGCTTACAAGGTTAAAAGCATATAGGGAAAGAACATGGTGTACAGGAGTGAGAAGTGATCTGCTCTGGTCCATCAACCATATCCAGTGTGATTCTTCCTCATTGGGGCCCAAACCAACTGGCAGATCCAGGTCTTCTGCTAAATCAGGGGTCAGCAACCCGTGGCTCTGGAGCTGCATGTGGCTCTTTCATCCCTCTGCTGCGGCTCCCTGTTGCTGGTCGGCTGGTCGGCTCCACAATTGATAGAGCTTTTCAGTTAGGACAGATAGAGGAAAAATCTGTCAATGGTGGGGGAACGGGACTTCCGGTCAGCTCCAGAATTGAACGGGGGCTTCCGGTTAGGACCTTTGTGGCTCTTTGAGTGTTTAAGGTTGCTGACCCCTGTGCTAGATTGTTGGTGGTTGGACTAAAATAGGTGCAGACAGTGGAGATTAGACTCCAGGAAATTTCTGCTTCAACCATGTCTCAGGGCTCCAGGGGTGGGTTCTACTTACCTTTACCACCGGTTCTCTTCATGCACGCGCTTTGCGCATAATCGCCGAACGGGCGCTCCGCGCATGCACACTATTTATTTATTTATTTGTCGCATTTATATGCCGCCCCCTCTCCCGAAGGACTCGGGGCGGCTCACAGAATAAAAAC